>JAIGNY010002796.1:357500-610000 GCA_020152595.1 Chiridota heheva | reverse complement strand
ACTCGATTTAACAACCCACCAACAAAAAAACAGGCTTGTAACCACCTCCAAAAATATGTTGAAAATCAAGTTCAACATCATTGATATTCTACAGTTCTAGGTGGGTAATTTCTTTCATTTCTGAACAATTTTTTTCGATTATAGGAACATTATCTTCCATTTTGGGAAAGTTTCTTTCCAATAAAAACATATGTGCAGATGAACTTGTTTTGTTTTCTATATTAGGGATCAAATTGGGACCAAGACGGATCAAACTGAGGGCCAAAATGCTCATCTAGGGGGCCACTTTGCTGAGCGCCCCTCCCACCTCCCCTAATTAGTGTGTTAAAAAAGGGAGTAAGGGAAGGTCTATGATGGTCCGGATTAGTTACACATCATAGACCTTCCCTCACTCCCAACTTTGTTTGTTGTTATTTTCTTTGTATTCAGTTTCGGCTCTAGTAATTTGTTCCACTTAATGTACATTAGCTTTATTATAGTCTTATCACTTACTTGCATTTGTTCAACCGAATGAAGTTTGAATGACCAAAACGTCTTGCTTTTTTAAGTTTTTAATAAAGTTACTCTAAGGAGTGGTTAGAAGTTGTATTTTCTTTTTCTGCAACGTATTCAATTTATATATATATATATATATATATATATATATATATATATATATATATATATATATATATATATATATATATATATATATATATATATATATATATATATATATATATATATATATATATATATATATATATATATATATATATATATATATATATATATATATATATATATATATATATATATATATATATATATATATATATATATATATATATATATATATATATATATATATATATATATATATATATATATATATCCCACGAAGAGTGGCATTTTGCTTGCACCCATTGCAATCAGGGCACTTCTTGCCCCCGTTGCCCTTTGTGGATGAAAGGCAGGGGAGATTGCCGGCTGGGTTGCTGCCCCGTGGTGCAGGCGACCTTGGTTAAAGACCCTTACCAATTAAAAAATGAATACTCAACGAGAATGCCATCCCTTTCAACTGTTAACAGCATGGATGTCTTGAAAAACTCCTATGCTTTTCATTGCCTGATTGCAGTCCTATTTCTTCATGTTGTGCTTTATATATTTTGATAGTACTGATCTACTTCTCATCTCCAATTAAAGGTCGCCACCATCGATCATATGGTTCGTGATGTTATTTTATTCACCCCTGCAACAATAAATCTTTATTGCTCACGAACAGTTGAAAACTATGGCACGAATACTATATTGACTATGCATGCTATGAGCAATTCAAAACCATTGCACCATGAATATCATAATTTGGGCCTAGAGCGGTAGAGCAAACATATGCACTTAAAATTGTAAAAGAAAAAGGGTTGACTATAAGCCGATAAGGATTTGAAGCTAATAGGCATACATACATTGTTTATGTTTTTTTTCTTTCGCATGCATGATTTTATTTTAATTGTGCTATCATATAAGCAAAGCAGCATGCATAGAAAGATAGAGTAGGAGTGGTTTCAAACATTGCCTGCTTCCAACTCTATGTGCTTTCATGTAATCAATTGCTCATTTGAGAGGTTTTGACGACGGAAGTTGAGACAAATTGAGCTTTCTAAAGGACCCGATTGCCTTGGTGATATTGGCATTTTTTTTTTAATAAGTATATAAGTGCGGTGCTGTCATTAAATAGTTCGTGGTGTACTTTATTTGGATATATTTTATCGACCTTTGATTTGAAACTGAACTTATAGGTGAGTTGTTTCGAAATTTTCTATTTTTATGCATTATTTCCAAGTTTTACATTATGCACACTTACACTAAGCTAACGATGGGTAAACATACTCAAACATTGAAATAGATTTGATTATAAAAGCAAATAAATATTGACGGAGCGAGGATGGAGTATAGTAGCAAGGTTCGCCAGAGCTAACAGTTACCCTATCTGCCTATACGTCATGCAGTCATGAGAGCACTCAAATGAAAGGATATATGTTTGTGTTTGTGTCAGGGCCGGATTTAGCATTGTGGGGACATGCAGGGCACTCTCGTATGTGAGGGCCTCTGATCAGGGGCGATAATTTAAGTGTGTGTGTGTGGGGGGGGGGGACCCTTATTAAAAAATCGTAGACAATTCCGATTTTTACTATTTCATCGGGCAAAAACTTAGCCGAGTATTGAGGAAATTTTTTAGAAAAATTAATATGGTTATACCTTTATGTTTTTGTTTCTTCGCGAACAGACAAAATACTTTTGAAAATGATCTGGAAAATAGTTTTTGTTATCGTTATGGCCGTACGAATTCACCCCCTCCCACCTTAGTCGGCCGGACACCGATCTTAGTCGATGAGAGATGTCGGATGTACTTATATCTGTATATCAGAGTATATCTCAGTCATGCCCGACTCGAGATAGATATCAGAATCATGTCCTCCCGACTCAGCATGATGCTGACTACATCATGGGCACTTAGTCAGGCCGATACTGTTTAAATGTCTAAATGGTCTAGATACCAGAATCGTATCCTCATGACTCGACATGATGCTGACAACATCATACTTCAGTGCAGGGCCGTAATTCTCATCTGAAAAGTGGGGGAGGGGAGGAGGAGGGACATGACCTCTTTTTCAAAATGTGGCAAATTTTCCCTCAAATATACTGATTTAAAAAAATTGCTGAAAAGTGGGGGACATGTGCCCCTGTCCCCCCGGAGAATTACGACCTCCTTCAGTGGACACTTAGTCAGGCAGAGGTGTAAAATGTCGAATGTATACTCATGCAGAGATACATCTCAATCATGCCCGAATAGTCTAGAAATCAGAATCCCCTCCACTCCACTCGGCATGATGCTGATTCTCTGGTTGAGAAAATGAGACTTATGAAATATACCCGCCCTCACACGTTCAAAATCCTGAGCCCAATGATCAGATGATCATGGGCCATTTTGGGGCATCAAAAACAAGAAATCTTTAGACCATGAACTCCACAAATTTGCTTAAATTTTCTCAATTTTCAGGGGAAATTTCTTTTGTGTATGTTCAGATGTTTCAAATGGTAATTGAAGTGTTTACCAGTTTACTATAGCTGCGTGGTTTTTAACTGTTTTGTCTTCTTTTCGTCAATTACACTTTGGAACTATGTCTGTTTTTCAGTTTGTGTAGATTTTCAGATTTTCAGACCAATTTTGGCCGTATTTTCTTAAATTCAGGGAAATTTCTCCTCAGCGGCCTGTTTAGAAATGTTAATCCTATAATGCCTATCTGACAGTCTGAGTAAATTTGAACATGAGAATTGAAATTGTCTTCTTTTCATCACTTAAATTTTCCGAACTTTGTCAGTTTGTGTTGATTTTCCAGGAGCCCTCCGGAACTTCTTCTGGATCGCTACAACTGCTTTATCCCACGACCCCACGATTTTCATTTACATTTTGCATGCAAGTTTGTGCTGATTTTAAGCCATTTTGAGGCAACAAAAACGAGAACTTTTTAGACCATGGATTTGCCCATACATGAACCCCACAATTTTGTCCATTTTTCTCAAATTTCAGGAGAAATTTATCTTCTGCCTGTTCATAAACTATACTGTCTGACTGTCATAGCTGATAATAGATTTTAACATTTTAATGAATTTTCCAAAAATTTCCCGCCAGGCTAAGCAATTTCGTACCCCTATTTCTACGCCACTGGCTCAATCCTACATTGGTGCCCTTGTTTTCAAAATGTTACCCCAGGCCAGTCAGCATTGGCTCTCGGCGGCACCGTGCCACATAAGTTTTATATTCGACAGAAGAATCCACGTACTAACGTAATGATAATCACAGCCAAAATTCAATCAAATGTCAACTATATACGCCCAAATGTTTGCTACGGCCGAATCTATTTTTACAGCCGAAAACAAAAATCCAAGCCGTAAAATCAATCAAAGACACTCGGGGAACTAATAAAAGGCTAACATTCATTGTCCGAATTCACGAAAGGTGTCAAGAATCCTTTGCCTCGAAAAACCAACACTGCAACTGCACTACCTGACTATTCCTTTTTCTAAGCTGCTAAGACTGTAAGATAGTTTTCAATATACTTCGACAAAAAGCAACAACATATTAAGGTATGTTGTGGGCCCTGGGGGTCCTGTGCGAGCGCCCTGTTTGCCCTCCTCTAAAATCCGGCCCGGTTGTGTTATGACTGAATTAATTATTTTGGCCCTTAAAGCACAGTGGAGTGAGTGCACGAAACGTTCTTAACCCCAGAGGCGGCCATTTTAGCTGTTTAGAATGGCATCTTCCTGGTCTGGCTATGTGCATGTATAGTGGCTACATATAGCAAGTATATTTTGAAATTTAAAAACATTACGAGATTTGAATTGACTGTATACAAATTATACTCCATGCATGCATGCGGAACGTTTTTCTCAATTATATGAGTTTAATCTAGCATTCGGTATATAGGTCATTGTGCGATTTCCTCATGTGTCATGGCATACCCGGCAGCCCGGGAGAGTGGGAAGTAGAAGGCTATCAGTCTGTCACACTCAGTTGACTATACCATTAAGGTTGCATGTAAACTCATGCGTGGTGGAAATAAATTTGTCCCAATTAACAAAAAACTTCTCTCCTACACCATTTTCTAAATATTCTGGACACAAAACAACCTTTAAAAAAACTGTAAAGAATATCAAAATTTGCTCCCTTAAAACTTGGAGTTTAGGGATGCATTTATAGATTTACTTCTTTTCCTTCCCCTTTACACACAGAAACAACAAATGATTTAAATATCAGCAATTAACTGATATTTCAAGAAGATGACAAGTTTTTAGTAATTGCTCTAAACCATATTTCGAGTGTCTATACAGCTATATAGCAGTATAGATCCTTGAAATGAGATTAGGAGATAATTTCCAGTGACATAAAGCATTAAAGGAATGGCAGGTAATCTCAAAATGTTCGCAAAATATAAGGAAAATTATGGGGTTATTATTAAACTTATATCAAGTTTTTGAAAAGAGGAATATCGTATATACTCTATAGAAATAACTTATAATTCTACCTACATACATTGCTGTTTAAAAATGTTGTATTCTTGTCAGCTCATGCTTTCGATAGAAATAATATA
This sequence comes from Chiridota heheva, assembly GCA_020152595.1. Taxonomy (NCBI): domain Eukaryota; kingdom Metazoa; phylum Echinodermata; class Holothuroidea; order Apodida; family Chiridotidae; genus Chiridota; species Chiridota heheva. The sequence continues at coordinate 604,868 of JAIGNY010002796.1, read as the reverse complement.
CGAACACACAAACAGATGTGACGTCACTAGCGGGTATCAGAATAGTCAGTAGGGCGGCGTTAGCACTGTTATGGCAGGAGGCGTCCGCTTCAGCGGTATTTGCATCTGAGGGGTTTGATGAATGGTTTTACCGCTTTGCTCGTGGGGGGGAATCTAAAAATACCTCTTTTATTACTCGTGATTCCCAGACGAATTTAACAACGACGTCTCCGATGGGGGGAGGGTCCATGCCTCCCGACGGTGGTCCCGTGTCCCACGGACCCCACCCTGGCGCCGCCACTGATGGCCAGTGACGCACAAACCATCTTCTGGATGCAGGGGTGTCACCATGGGGTGGGGGTTGCATTACCCCATAACAATTTTGCCGTAAAATAAAATTGCGGTTTTTGGGAAAATCATGCCGTTTGCCTGGAAAATAGGAGATGATCCATCCCGGGCTGTCACTTGTCAATTTGGGACAAACACTTTGAATATTTGACTGACAATCTTCAATTTTGGACCAAAATATCCAATTCTGGACCAAATATCTTAAATTTCTTCATTTCTGGACCAAAATCTTCATTTCTGGACCAAAACAAATTTTCAATTTTCGACCAAAAGTTCTCAAACTTCTCAAAATTTGCAATTAACTGATTGTTTGCCAAAAATCTTGAAGTATATGAATCATTTTTTTACAAATTATAGGAAGAAAAACTTTCAATTTTGGACCAAGTTACCCCATACCCCCTTGACACAAACACACACAAAATCTGAGAGCGTCTGCAGCAAATGAGGAAACGGATAAAGTATTATCAATTTGCTAGAGTGTTTTAGAAGAAAAAAATAGTATATGCCACCCACAATGTGATCTGCAGATGATTTAGATTTGAAAATAAAATTGAAGCGTTTATTGAAAAATGAAACAAGCATCCGTTGTAGCATAATAATGCTAGCGTCGCAGCGCGGACTGCTGGCGGAGATGTGATGGAATTTTTGTTGGACGTCAGCTCAATTTTTTCTTTATTACGCGTAGTGGTGTAAGAAGGGTCATCTTTCAGTAGCTCAGGGGGGAAAGAAACCATAACTTTTTCTTGGTTAACAAATTACAAAATTGCTCTGGTAAATTAATTTTTGCTCAATTTTATAAAGTTTTCTTCAATTTTTCGGAAAATTACTTCAATTTCGGTAAATTTTCTTGAATGTCCTTCATTTTTGGGAAATTTTTTTACTTTTTGTGAAATATTCTTCAATCTTTAGAAAATGGCCTGCATTTTTGTGAGATTTCCTTCATTTTCAAAAAAATTTTCTTCAATTTCGGGATATGTTGCAAACTTTTACCAACATTTCCATCAATTTTATTTCAATAAGTTCCCAATTCTACCCCCAAACAGCCAAACCGGGAAGGCAGCATACAACCGGGAAGGTGAAATCCTCTCCGGGCAGCAGGGGCAGAATCCCCTTCTCCACTTTCTATGCCTCTGGAATGCACCGCTGCAGAGACTTTCTGTCGAGACAATCATAGATTTTCCTTGGGTAAGATGTCAGCACCCCCCCCCCTTCCCCTTCCCTTCCCCTCCCCAGTCATCAAACCTTAGTGAAACCCCTAGCTGTCTGGATGAGAAGGAGAGACTCCCACTTTGAAATGTTGATACAAATGATATCTGATACCAAAATTTCATACCGTGAGAACAGATGTCCCACCATCCTGAAAAAAATAAAGAAAAAAACGTACTCCCTTACCTGGCACTCTCCCATCTGCCTATTGGCAAACAACAATCCGACTAAAAACAATCAATTCTTTAGAGTTATAGACAGATATCTTATAATAATGGTATATTCCCATGAATTTAACATATATATCATAAAGACTATTAAAAAAATTAAAGAAACAAATTGGCGTAAAAATCTAGGTTGATATCTTATTCCGTTGACAGGTTGAGGGTGGATACACTTCAATCAATGATGTGTTGAAAAGTGATCTCACTGTGTGATGTCATAAAGACAATTTAATGCATTTCTTTGAAAATTAAGTGCTTTCTAAATCATTGGAAGCATTTCATTGGAGGTATCATTGAGATAGAGTATAACATGCATGCACTTTACAAAAACGTGCTTTGCCCGTCTGCTCATGAACCTTCACACCATACACTCTATCTGTCTATATAACCAATTGAAATAAAAACATTTATTTGTATAGAAATACATGATAATTGTCTTGCATCTGCCATTATGTTATGTATGACATCACATTGTCTGATTGTACTGCTGTACACTGCGAGGACACACGAGTGATATCTTTAAGACTTTAAAATGTAATTAAGAACGGAATAACAGAATAAAATATCAATATTTCTTCACTAGTTTGTATATTATTCGCGGTAATATTCCTTTTTATCAGATAGCATAGCTTCATCAAATGTTATTGGACATCCACGGCCAAATGCCATAGATCTGTTGAACGACCTACAAAAAGTACAAAATGCATCCATTTTCAGATAGTGTTTATGTTTCCATGATCAATAATTATACGTTTTTTGATCAACATTTATTCGTCCTTCGCGTAAATTTTGAAACCTCTGTGCATGGCAGCATGGCAGGTGGGTGGATGAACATGCATTTAGTAATAAAGAATTCTTCAGAAGCAATTTAGTGGACAAAAAAATTTAAAATTAGAAACATGAGAGGTGCATACACATGAATTTCCAGGGATATAATTTACTTAATAGCACCAGGGAGCTGTAACAGTTCCCTGACAGCACTAAGCATGGAGTGTTCGTCACCACTTACTTCTGTACTTTGTTCTTTGAAATGATCACACTCTGCCATGTTTGAAAGGCGGATCCAGGATATGCATGGAGAGGAGGAACCAGGGGCGTTGGGAGGATTGCCTCTTTGGCAGTGGCGGCCCCAGGCCGGGCCCTTTTTTTCTCAAGCGAAGCTAGTTATGGGGCCCCCTAAAACGAGAGTTTTTTTGACACTTTTGTAGCCTTACATCTATTATTTCCACGTTCTAATATCAAATATTGTAATTATACTGTTATAGGGCGCCATGTAGATTTTTCTGTTCGAGCTCAGGGATAACATTGTGTAAATATATATATTTTTTTCTTTCTGTTAACTAAGTGTGGGGGCCCCTTAGGGTCGATGCCATAGCTGGCTTTCATCCCTCGTCAACCCCCGAACGTGACGCCACTGCGACGGTCTACATGGGGGGAACGAGCACAATTACAAAAAATGCACTGGTAAATAAGGTTTTCATAAAACGTTGCTGCTAATTGGGAAATCTCCTTCATTTTTCAAAATAAAATTCTTAAATTTTTGGTAATTTCATTTTCATTTTCGGGAAAATGTCTTCAATTTTCGGGAAATTTTTCCAAATTGACGGAAAATGTTGCCAAATTCTATCAATTTTTTTGTTCATTTACCCAATTTTATCTTACAACTGGGCATGAAGCATGTAACCGGACAGGTTTCGCGTAGCTTCCCCGTACACTCCCCTCCCCCATCCCCACTTCGTACGCGGGGAAACCCAATTGACCTGTCCTCTCGCAAGACAAAATCTAAACACTTCTTAGTCAGAGACAATCTGTGTATCACTCTGGACATCATGTGATGTTGTTGACTTGTTGATTTTTAACCCTCTCATCAACAGATCATATTACCGGTCACAAGCACCATTTTCTAAGGAGGTTTTTGATAAAGCTTTGCCCCAAAAGGATGCCCTTGATCTTGTGTAATCCCTTCAATACTGGCGGCAAAAATTTAGGCCCTCAAAAATCTACGCCCTCAAACAAAATGTCTAATGATTATTCATATATAATATATACATTGTAACTTTCATCACCAAGTAGCCCGTCGGGCTGCATGATGCCTTCCTTATCTCTGACTTGCAACATTAAAAGCCCTATTACCAAAGACAAGGTCCTTGTTATTACCAAACGGCCGAGTGGATGTTCTTTCTCATTTTGCTAATCATACAGTCATAGGCGGTATACAGGACCAGGGGACCTTGTCTTCTTCAATTCGTCTTGCACACACAAACCCAAGCATATGTAAAAGGCAGTTTACCTTAACTGTCACTTTTCAAAAAACAAAGCAATTTAACAGTTTAAGGATTATGCATGACATCTAAACATTCTAATTTGCACAGAAAATGCACTGGAAGACGTGGAAGATGGTGATTTAATGTGTTAGGGAGCTGTCATAATTACGCGAGCAAAAGTAGTCTCTCGTCGACGAATTGTATGAACGCACGATATCGGACAGTCAGAAAAATGAAAAGAAGCGGCATGGACATGATGCATGGAAATATGTTGTCAACGAAGCCATGTAAATGTTCAATTTGGCATGCAATGACGAAAATATCAGCTGCATTTTACCCATGTTCATTGACAAATGCAAACATATCCCTATACCGATTAACATCGCCCGCAATAACTCGCTAGGGGTGCCGCTTGGCTGGGTATTGGGATACAGCTCCTTTTATCCTTTCGGGGATCTGTTATACCCCGGAAAAATATTGTAGCCGTTGTCTAACCAGGGAGTTGTTACTTTAACAACTTCCTGGTCTAACTGATGTGTTTCTCGATACTTGTGTCCCTTTTGGACGATTAGCCTCAGCGCCCTCATCCTGTAATTTATTTTGGAGAAAGTGATCCGCCTCTGCGTCAAATCAAACATTTAGCTGTTTAGGAAAAGCCGTCTGGTCGGCCCGTTGTGGCTCTGGGACGAGAGCAGGCTCGGGTTCAGCATTCTGGCAGTGCAAAACAGCTGCACGTACAGTTGACATGTTAATTTCTTTGCAATCTGCAGACTGACAGATAGTGGTTGGTAACCAGCACATCCATTTCACAGTTGGTTTGTGTAATGAATTCTGTATACTTTGACTGTTTGAGATGATGACCAAAATCAGTCCCTTAAACCCGGAAATTCCCGTTTTTTTATATTTTTTTTTTACGAAACTTCAACCATTTTCTTTATAGTATTTAGCAAGTATGCAAACACAGCTCGGTCCATATTGATAAAGCACAAATCTGTACGTCTATAATTGCATAATTCGAATACCACGTGTCCCACGGAGAAAAATGATTACTTGCGGCAATATGATCCTCCGGTAATAATTATATTTTATAGCTTAAAGGCTTTACCGATCCTGAAAGCAATTCAATAATGCATTATTACCGGTTAAAGAATGTAAATTGTTTCACAGAAGTTTCGACGATAAAAAATCAAGGTCGAAACTCGCCGTCTGTTTGCAGCAAAACTGATCAATGGGCAGGGTGACATAAGGGTGTAGGCAGCTTTTTGAATTGGGGCGGGGGTTGATCGTAGATAGGAAGCTGATGGGGGTAAAAAAATCCTGAAAATTGTGTCAAAATAGCGGGCTTTAAACTGGTGCAAAAACACAATTGGACCTTTGTACCTGCATGTTAGGGAGCTACTGGAGGGCGTCACCAGGGTTCTTGAAGTAGACGATGTAATTTTTTTGAAAAGAAAATCAACGAAACCTAAATGCAGTTGGACACGTTATTTTTTAAAGAAAACGGCATGACTGGTAGGACTTTTTGTGACCAGGGCTCGACAAAATTTGACTGCTAAATTTGTGTTTGAATTGTTTACATATTGTACAATGACATTAAAAATATACATCTATACATACCTTATGGGGTGGTCGCTCCTCCCCCCCTCCCCCCCTCCATTTCTCCCCCACCTGTCGGCCGGGAACCAACCTTGCTTGGGCAGGGATGTGAAATGTCACGGTCAGATACACTGTTTAAATCAGTGATTTATCGGAATTATGCGCGACTCGTCAAGAAATCGGGGTCACATGCCTTCCCGACTCGGCCTGATGCTAACAACATGATTCTTGGGCAACAATTTTAGTCGGGCATGTCGGGCAGAGATATGAAATGCGGCGGATGTACTTTATATGATATCTGAATCAAGCCCAACTCATATAACAATCTTGTCCTCTTGACTCGGCATGATGCTGATAACATGATTTTCGAGTCACCACTCCTTATTGGGCAGTGATGTGACATGTTGGATGTAGTCAGACCGGGAGAAATCCAACTTTTGGTGAAATAAGAAATTAAACCAAAGCTTCAAGCTTCGTATTCATTAAGATTCATGGGGGCCGCCATTTTAACTTGCGATAACGTTATATCAATATAATTTTTACTAAGAGCACGGTTAGTATTTGTGTAATGTACAACACAGAATCATATGTCAATCAAGAGGGCTGTTCAAAAGGTCAACGACCCGTCAACGGAACTCTTTTGTTATTTAATCGCTTCTCTGCGTGTTTGAAATGGTAAAACAAAAGCTTTTATTGTAGATTTTTGGTTTTCAGCAGTTTAATTTGTGAACGTTATGTTTGATTTTAAGCCATTTGGGGCATCCAATGGAGAAATTCATCAGGGCTTCCGTGGGCTACGCCCCCTTGGCTTATACAAAAGCTTGACTCCCTTCTGGACCATGCACACCGGGGTCCTTAGCTGGCCACAGGATCCCACGTCGTTACGCGTACGCAATACGTGCACAGTGCTGCTTTTGGCGCCACAAACATTATTGAGAACATTTTAGTGCCCCTATTTTCACCTCGACTACAGTGCACTCCCCCCTCAAGGCCTTTTTAACACACTAACTGGGCATGTCCCCCCTCCACTCAGCAAAGTGGCCCCTCAGTTAACTCCCAGTTTGGTTTTTTTTTTTTTTTAAGGGAAATAAACTTCCCGAAAATGGAAGAAAATTTAATTTAAAAAAAATTGTCCGGAATAAAAAGCGGCCAAAAAATTCCCGTAAGTGAGCAAAATGTTCCGAAAATGAGCAAAATATTAATTCAAGAAAATTCTCCTGAAAATTGAAAAAAAAGGACATGAAAATGAAAGAAAATATTCTGAAATCGAAGCAATTTGTCCATTAATGAAAGAGAAAAAAAAATCCGGAACAGTGAAGAAATCTTACAGAAAAAAAGTAAAATTTCCGAAAAAGAAGCTAGATTTCCTTAGAAGAAGCAAAATTTACCTGGACGGTGGAGGGGGTGGGGGGAATGAGTCAACAATTTATCGAAAAGATTCCTTTGTGTATTGGTCCCCTTGCTAAGAATTTTTTTTTTCAAAGACACAGCCCCTTCCCACAAGCCAAAAACTCTGGTTAAGCTACTGCTTCAAATGAAATAAACAAATTTTCACTGTTCATTCTAATTTGTTGTTTTTTTGTTGTTGTTTTTTTCGTGATAGGTTTTTGAGTAATTATGAAAATCACGAGGGCAAAATTTTCAGGGCACTTCCCCACTGCATGCACCAGTCTATTTCTCAACAAAAGCTTAGTTATTTTAAACTGTTATGTGGGTGCAGGGGGTCCTTTCCCCCATTTCAAGCGCCCTTTTTACTAAAAGAAAAGTGGCGTTCAGCGTTACTTTTGAAATTTGTTGTGCGCTACGAAAGATTGGGACGGTAAAAAAAAGTTTCGGTGGTGTATATATAGATATATATATAGATATATATATAGATATATATATAGATATATATATAGATATATATATATATATATATATATATATATATATATATATATATATATATATATATATATATATATATATATATATATATATATATATATATATATATATATATATATATATATATATATATATATATATATATATATATATATATATATATATATATATATATATATATATATATATATATATATCATATATATATATATATATATATATATATATATTAAATATATATATATATATATATATATATATCTATATTGTATTAAAATGTATATCTTTGTCAGTTTGTACATGCATGCGGGCCTGGTCTATACAAGTTTTTCTCGCGATTTGGTTACAGAATAGAATTTGGAGACGCCCATGACTATGCCTTTTATTATAGAATGTGATGTTTTATGAAAATTTAAAGCATAATATTTCTAAATGTGCATCTGTTGAAATAGACAATGAATGTATGTCCCGTTATCAGATTATCTCAAGATCATACTTGACTGCTTGAAAATATTTATGATGTATTGCCAAAATGCAAAGACCTTGTCGTCCCATTATAAGGTTACCGTTACCAGGTTACAGAATACGCAATTAACACTTACCATATACGTCACAAATTTAAAATGTTGCGGGAAATCACATATAATTTTCTGCTTGTTTGGAATCATTGTGCCTTATCTGCTTATATTTATAATTTTCTTTCTTGTATTGATTTTATTTTGCACAAGAAAAAGCTATTAGCAATTGTTCATCTCATTTATGCAAGGCCACAGACAATGTCATTTTTGAATAAAGAGTAAATACGAAGACTAGCCTTCATTTGTCCTAGAAATTCCAATATTCGAGACAGTTTATCTTAAATTGTTTAGCATTATTGATGGTAAAAAATATTTAGTGGGCAGATTAAAGAAATGAAGACCATATTCTTAAACGTTCTCTATAAACAGATATACTGTTATGTCAGCAGGTCAGCTGGTCAGTATGTGGGCAGAATGCATGGCGTGCAATGTATTTCTTTACTCTCACGTTAAATTGGGCTGTTAACTGGATAACGCAGATATTTTGTTATTATTTTGTTTTGGGGTTTTTAAGAATTCAGTCCTATTATTACACAGTGGTCAATCAGCTATTGTTCTAATCCTTAGGGACAGAGGCGGCGGAAGGTTTTGGGGGCACAGGATCTTTTGGGCATAACTGTCGTATTTTCAAAGCATGTTGTACAGCATTAGCATAAGCTATATAGGTACCCCCTTCCCTTCCCCCTTCCTTTACGGAAAATTTCTAAACTTTTGTTTGTCCGAAAATTACTGGTGATCCATTTTCCCTGTTGTTTTTTTTACAGCTTCAAAAAATCAGGATTTTTTTGTCCAAAATTCGGTAAGATAAAACAAATTTATACCAAAATCTTTGAAACTTGAAAAATGTATACATAAAAATGTCTTGAAATCGGAGGGATTTAGACTTGTAGATCATGATTAGCCAATTGTATTGGTCATTAATCGGAATATATTTAAATCTATTTGATGCCTAAAATAATGTGAAAAGCAAATAAGGGCTCGAGTCTTATACTCAGATTATTATTTAGGAAGCGATAATTTTCTTCCTGAGAATAAATCTAACTCGGGATATCAGTATACATTATACTGTTATACCAGATGAGCCAAATTCACACCCTGTCTTCATCGTTCATCGAATCAGTGGCAGAATCCAAATTAAATGCGCTCCACGAGTATCATTTTGCTTAACGTTTGTGTTACTTTCTTTAATCTGTCAATAACTGATAAAAAGATCAATCATAATAAGGGGAATTAAATATATTTTGATATTTTATATAACACTTTTGTATCTCTCTTAAGGGGCACGTTTTAATTTTTACAAAGAAGATGGGAGAGGGCATGTCAGTTTATGTCATGACAATGGCTCTGGCCCAAATAGTAAGTTTTGCCCTACATGGCCCATTTCAAAGATGCCCTTCTAACAGTCTAATTGTCTAATGAAAATTGGGGTGGTTCGCACCCTCTATCATGTCTCTAAAAGCCCTATAGTGAAATATTACAATTTTAGTCTTTTTAGGGCGATATTTGTGTTACTTTCTTTAATGAAAAATCAGTCGGATATATAGTATCTAAAGAAAAAGTTTTTCAATGTTTGAAAGGGCAAGTTCATTCCCTAAAAAGGGCACTTGTTCTCTTTGAAAGAACACTTTTCCATCTGAAAAAGGGCACTTTACCCTCAGAAAAAGGGCACTTTTCCTGTCTGAAAAAGAGCACTTTTCAAACTTTTAAGAAATGTGTGTGTGTGTGGGGGGGGGGGGCGTGCCCTCTGTTCTCCCCCGGTTCCGCCGCCTATGCTTAGGGGTAATCAGCAGGCCACAATGATATATTCGACTATGGCCAGATAATACATCACCAAAGTGAAGGGAGAGCAGAGCCACTTTACTAAAAACATTTGTCAGGCACCTATTTTCTGATTTCTTTTCCAGTGTTTGCGGTATGGATCCCAACAAGAAGTTAATTCTTAACAGACCAAGTCTTTAGATGATGAAGGAATGGTGCCGGACAAGAAAATACGGGAAACGGGAGGAGCTGCCACTTCACGTGGTAAATTTTTTTGTTTTTTGTGATTGATGGAATACGGTATACTCCATGTAAATCATAATAACATATATAAGTGTCTTAAAAATGTCGACATCAATGACGTAACCAGATCTGGCAATTTGTAGTTAAAGGAAACATGGGAAAGCGACCTATTCATATACGTCTTATGCACAGACAAGTATTTATTTTTTCAGTTAGGTCATATTTTTTATTTCATTTATTATTATTATTATTATTATTATTATTATTATTATTATTATTATTATTATTATTATTATTATTATTATTATTATTATTATTATTATTATTATTATTATTATTATTATTATTATTATTATTATTATTATTATTATTATTATTATTATTATTATTATTATTATTATTATTATTATTATTATTATTATTATTATTATTATTATTATTATTATTATTATTATTATTATTATTATTATTATTATTATTATTATTATTATTATTATTATTATTATTATTATTAGTAGTATTAGTATTAGTAGCAGTAGCAGTAGTAGTAGTAGTAGTAGTGGTAGCAGTGGTAGCAGTAGTAGTAGCAGCAGTAGTAGCAGCAGTAGTAATAGTAGTAGTAGTAGTAGTAGTAGTAGTAGTAGTAGTAGTAGTAGTAGTAGTAGTAGTAGTAGTAGTAGTAGTAGTTGTTGTTGTTGTTGTTGTTGTTGTTGTTGTTGTTGTTGTTGTTATTGTTGTTGTTATTATTATTATGATCATTTTTTGGGGGGAGGGGGATTCATCAACCCCTGACACCCGCATGAATGCGTCAGCAGTCAAAGAGTAATGAACAGAATTAAAAAGAATAAGTAATGTAATGTCCTGTATAATTTAGTCAATATTGTGTTAACGTGGACACTATATAGGCTACAATATAATTCACGGTTTCTGATTGCGCGAGATATTTACATAAATACTGACCGAGTCGATCAATTACTGACGCGGAAGTGACGTTAATCAATTACTGGCCTGTAATTTTCTGGGGACGATATTCCTTCTATAATGAGTATAACATAACATATGTGGCGCATGCAATTAGAGTCCTACAGGGCCCGTGGGGAATTTGGCGTTGGAGTCCTCATAATCAACATATTGCAGTGTCATTGCTCTGGGCCCTCAAATCTCAATTTTTGCCCGGTTCCCGTGTGTTTTACTTACCCTTCCCATCACATTGTTGTCCAATGTGTATATATACAGAAAACTTCCGAATTTTATTTTGATTTTCAGTTAGCAACTCTGTCATGTCTGTACGGTTCCATCAATAATCTGCACTACTGCAACTTTATAAAAAAAAAAAAAATACGATTCAGTTAATTCTTTTTCAGCCCGATCCGAGGAGTACCTGCAAGAAAACGTTTCCAAACCCCTACAGAAGCAGAACCAGGTAAGCTCATAACATTCAAGCATGACCATGAATGTAGAAATATCGCAATGACAGAATGACATGAAATAGTGACCGATATTCATAACGCGTGTGCAAGTGGTCGTTAATGCCTGACAGGTCTTGCAGTCTTGATAATTAAAGCAGTCTTGACAAAAAAATATTCTCCCAACAAGGATGCAAATCATCAAGGCATGACATGGGCACAAGATAAGCTAAAGCTTAGGACCAACGGGGGTCACAGTACCTCACTTTGATGCTTAAAAGGGGGAATAAAACTGCAATGTGTTTCATTATATATTTTGTACAGTAAAATAATTATTTATAAATACAATCAACGCTATCATTAAGTACGACAACATTAACTGACATTCAAGCCCATACAATCTACTCAGACAGTCATAGCATTCACGAATTTCTTAATTTCCTGCTTCCAACATTTCATGTCTCTGCAGCCTCATCTTAGGGTCTCCTCAAATTATCCAGTCGGTGGATTGAGATTGGGTTTGATGGGAGCTGGTAACATTAAAGTATGGGGATGGGTTAGGAGGAGTTAATGATTTCAGATAAGGTTGGGAGGAGTTAATGATTTTAGATGGGGTGGGAGGAGTTAATGATTTTGGGGTGGGAGGATTAGTAATTTCAGAGGGGTGGGAGGAGTTAATGATTTCAGATGAGGTTGGAGGAGTTAATGATTTCAGATGGGGTGGGAGGAGTTAATGATTTCAGATGGGGTGGGAGGAATTAATGATTTCAGATGGGGTGGGAGGAGTTAGTTATTTCAGAGGGTGGGAGGAGTTAATGATTTCAGATGTTACATGCCCATGTAGGCTTCCTCTAAGCAGCTGAACAGTGGTAATTGATCCGCCATATCATATTTTCCATTCATAATCGCATGCAGTTCTTTATTGTCTTGTTATTAGGTTATGAATAATTTCTAATAACAAAATAAATAATAACGTGTATACGTTGAATAATTTCTGAAATATGCAATCTGTCAAAAGCTGACTATTTTAATTGTATACTATTTCCTGTGGGTGATCCGAGCTGCCGAGTTTTCAGGCAACTCAATAACTCGTGATACCTTACGAAAAAAAAAAATAATAATGTAAATTTCATTGAAATTGACGCAAAAATCGAACGTTCTTGAACTTTACCAAAAATGTTTATAGACCTGATAAGTCCAAACCAAATGTGAGAAAATATTGATCTATAGGCTGGTCGAATACTGTTGTGAAAATGAAGTTGTTTTATTAACAGCACTCAACAATAAAATCAATGACAAGAATGTAGAAACTCGTCAATTTCTCATTCAACTTACAAAATCAATATTGCATGTGATTTTCTGTGCTATTTTTCCACTGCGCTTCAATTAGCCTGTCATGTTAAAATTGAATTACTATATATTAGTTCATGATTCCTATTGCTATGAATTTTATTTGATCGGAAATTCTGATTCACGCATGTTCTAATGTTTCCTGTTATGTTTGGAAATAGGCCTATGCCAACCCCCCCTCCCTCAATAGTTGTAGAAATATTAAGGGACGCCTGCAAAAATCAGGGACCCAACTCAAGAAGAGATCGAGTACAGCACTTTCAATGACTTTAATTGAGCTGCTGCGTCATAACGTGCTGAGAAATATTTGGGTTCTTACATGTGTTATGGATATGGTTAGGCCAGGGAGCTGTTACTTTGGTTAGGCCAAGCTGAAGAGCAGTAACACTTTTATATATTCTCCTTTCTTCAAAGCGTTATTTGATTGGTTGATGATAATGTTCTCATTTCCTATAGCTAAATACTTGTTCTAATACTGCAAACCCGCTTTCTTATTTGATTAATGTATGTTTCATCACAAAAAGTATCATTGCTATTTCCTCACAGCCATTACCTGATTATAAATGCATACACGATTTTTCTCGCCCTGCATGGATGATTCGAGTGACGTCATATGTAGCGCACCAGGCTCTTATTTTTCAGTCTCTTCTAGCCTTTTTTGCGTCGCTGGCGGTAGAAGGGTAAACCAAGGTGGCAGGGGTTAATGCCATCTGCAGACTAACGGGTGGCGCCGTACGCTTTAAGTTATTGATTACGATGTTTTGTCTCCTGCATTATTTTGGATGAACTTTGTCAACCACGCGCTCTTTTTGTTTACAATACAGAAGGGAAACCTGCCCCTTGCGATCAGCTTATCATGGTTATATTTCATAGATACGTGGTAGTCATTACCATGAATACATTATTACTTCCTAGATTTACCATACTGGCTATAAGTGGGATTTGTCAGAAGCAGACATACAGCAGCAACTATTTCACCTTTGGTACAATGGACGCGAGGACAGTTACTACAAAGGCAACAACGAGCAACCAGCACTCGGAGGTTGGAAAAATGGTACATACGCCACTGTCAACGTACAAAGGTACCGACTTATAAGAAAGCCAGAGCGAGAATCGGTATGTTAACACTGTGTGTACGCAAATCGTTATTCTATAAAGACAATGTTAGTTTAAAGGAAAAACATCAATCTGAATTATTAGAAACAACGAAAATTAAAACGTTGCAACAAAAACCATCATGCATTGAGTTGATTTTGCTATACTTACGCCAGACCGTATTTCAAAAGCCAAATACAAATAGTAGCCTAGTATATATGGCAAAATCGCGGGCAAATTTAAGGGGCCATGGACCCAAAGTTCTACCCAAAACTGGTTTCTTAATTGGCCGGTGGCCAGTTAGCCATACGTGACTTCTTAAGCATCTCATAATTCCTCAGAAATACGTTGGCCTAAAGAAATTCCTTCCTGATCCCCTGCGATTCTGGCGGATTCAGGGCACTATACCAAAGATCTGGCAAAAAATCTTTTACACTAAAATATCCCTTGCCCTTGGACACAAGCCTGAGGGCAGTAGGGCCTGGAACACACGGCGCTTCATAGGCATCACATATTTCCTCACACATATTTTCCCTCATCCTCTAAAAGTCCGCCACAATAACACTTGAGTCGTTAAAGCATATCTTACACGCAAACACGCGTAGTTCAACCATGGACAGATGGATATGTATCTAAATACCATGCTAAACTATTCAAGGCAATTCCTTATAATTGTGATCAAATGTGTCAGTTGAACTGGCATTGATTCAATTGTTTTGATCCAGCAAGTTGATTATGCAGATTCCAATATAAAGCAATTATACCAGCTCGTGAAGCAAATATTTACTATTTGCTCGTCATTGGGCATTTCGATTTAGAGAATTCCCTTTGTAAAATCTTGACAAAAATTTGTGAAATGATAAACAATGGGCCTTATAAAGCGGCAAGTGCTCTTCCACCAGTCCTCGTCTTTCGCTACATTACATTATTCTATTGTACAGACTGTATCCTCTCAGTTATGCGTGAACATATATACGGTACATCGGGGCGTCAACAGCTCTGACTATCTATATATCTATATATATATATATGTATATCTATATATATCTATATATATATATATATATATATATATATATATATATATATATATATATATATATATATATATATATATATATATATATATATATATATATATATATATATATATATATATATATATATATATATATATATATATATATATATATATATATATATATATATATATATATATATATATATATATATATATATATATATATATATATATAGATAGATAGTCAGAGCTATATATATATATATATATATATATATATATATATATATATATATATCTCTCTCTCTCTCTCTCTCTCTATATATATATATATATATATATATATAAACACACACACACATATATATATATATATATACACACACACATATATATATGCACACACACATATATATATATACACACACATACATATATACACACACACACACACATATGTATAATATACACATACACATATATACACACACATATATATATATATATATATATATGCACACACACACATACACGTATATATATATATATATACACACACATAAATATATATTATAATATGTATATTATATATATAATATATATATATATATATATATATATATGTATATATATATATATATATATATATATATATATATATATATATATATATATATATATATATATATGTATATATATATATATATATATATATATATATATATATATATATATATATATATACATATACATATACATATATATATATATATGTATATATATATATATATATATATATATATACATATATATATATATACATATATATATATATATATATATATATATATATATATATATATATATTATATATATAATATACATATTATAATATATATTTATGTGTGTGTATATATATATATACGTGTGTGTGTGTGTGCATATATATATATATATATATATATATATATATATATATATATATATATATATATATATATATATACATATATATATATATATATATATATATATATGTATATATATATATATATATATATATATATATATATATATATATATATATATATATATATATATATATATATATATATATATATATATATATATATATATATATATATATATATATATATATATATATATATATATATATATATATATATATATATATATATATATATATATTATGTATAACATTTATTTTTCAATTTTGGTAAGCCTTAGTGGTAATGCCCAGTGTCTCTCCCCTACCCCCTCCCCACGAATTGCGGCCCTGGTCATATGGAATGCGTCTGTTTGAACTCCATGGTTTGACCACGCCAATAATCCTTTAAGTATATATGTAATACAAAGGTTTATTTGACAATTTATGGGCCCTTAATCCGAACGGATCCCGTCCCTTCTCTCTCTCTCCTTCGTAAAGCCTGACGAGATAAGTCTTCTAAAAAAAAACACAGTACAGTGATTCAAAATCGACAATCAAACAGCCAATGGAGTACTGAGGTCGTATCTTATCGCAAATACATTCATGACATTGTTATACGCATTGAAGAGGCACTACAAATTAAATTGTACGGTCTTGATTAAATGCCTTATGCCTGTAACTAGTACCCTCATTCGATCTGACAGCCTTGTCTTATTATATCGCTGCTCCGTGACATTTATAAACCTGATTAAGCCAGAAACTTCGTCGTAATTATTTGTTTGCCTGAAATGTGATGTAATTACAATCGCACAGAAAAATAAATGTTTATCTGCCGCAGAAGAACGTCATGAATGCTCTTTCTACGTGTTATATAGACAAGACATTCTTTTTATTTAAAGCATCTTCGAAATCGATATTTTTCATATTTAATTATTTCGTAAAGAAACGAAGACAAAAAATGATTGTTTTGTCTGTCGTGATTTTTATGAAAGCTAACCCAGTTAGTATGTCATTAACTGATTAATCAGATGCATCCATTGGCTGATTGGGTGGCAAAACTTCTTAATATTACGATTACGACATATGTTACTGGTATAGCGTTTCTTTGTTAGTCTACAGCAGCTAGCAGAGGCGGGAACTTTAAATATGTATTGCTTAGTTTCGTTCTAATGTATGCATGTGGTCAGAATGTGGTAAAATATCCAAAATAGATAGGTATTTGCTATTGAAAGCCATATTCGTATCAAAAATGTAGACAACTGCAGTATTGAGTGAGTACAATAACTGGTTCCCATGGGCAGGATACCCCCCCCCCCCCTTCCCTCTCCCTATCCCTCTGATCTTGTTTTAATGTGACGGGATTTAAATAATGGTTTTGATATCTGACATGTCTCGAATTTCAGCGGCCCAGACCCCCCAATCGGGACGGCTGAATCTCTGCAGGTTTAGCAAATCCTGGTGCCCTGTCCGAAGATTATGCACAGCCATATAGATTTATAGTAAACTCTGACTATGTGTGCATAGCTAAATTGTTTGTTTGTACTGTTAATTAATTTCTTCTGTTAACAGTCGTTTATCACGAGAAAGCCCGGATATTGCTTAGGTTCAATTAGCTGGTACCTGGATTTTACAGGATCTGGTCTTGTGGCTGATGACGTCACTATCATAATGTCGAGTAGAACACTAAAGGGAGGTCAAGTGAACTACGATTTTCTCAGTCCAGACTGGTTGACTTCCAAAAAAGATAGGGTCAAAGGAAGGACAGGTATATTTTGTTTTCTTTTTTTTTCTGGTATTGCTGAGTTCATGCTGAAAATCCGACATTTTTGATACACTAAGTTGCAATTTTTAGAATAATTACAAACGTTCGTAAATCAAACTAAAGATTTTAATGTATCTTAAAAAATGTAAAAGTATTGCTGAGTTCATGCTGAAAATCCGACATTTTTGATACACTAAGTTGCAATTTTTAGAATAATTACAAACGTTCGTAAAACAAACTAAAGATTTTGATGTATTTTAAAAATGTAAAAGTATTGCTGAGTTCATGCTGAAAATCCGACATTTTTGATACACTAAGTTGCAATTTTTAGAATAATTACAAACGTTCGTAAATCAAACTAAAGATTTTGATGTATTTTGAAAAATGTAAAAGTTATTGCTGCGTATCTTTTTTTTTTTTTTTTTAAAGTAAGAACCAGGAAGGAGTGACGTTAAAATATACAAAAAAATCCATTTCAAGCACAATTTACAATATTTGTTGGGCACTACCATTAAAAAAGGAGGTGAACAAAACAAAGCATCTTTAAAGAAATTCTTAGTGGGGGCCAATACACAAAAGGGACCTTTTCGATCAATTTTGGACTCATTCTTCCCCCTCCCTCCTTTCCCGGTAAATTTTGCTTCCTTTTCGTAAATTTTACTTCCTTTTGTAAATTTTCCCCACTTTTGGGGGAATTTTATTTATTTCCGGACACTTTGCTTCAAATTTCTGAACATTTTCTCCAAATTATCATGAAACATTTTTTCATTTTCGAATGTTATTTTTTCAATTTCCAGGATAATTTTTTCTCATTTTCGGAAAATTTTGCCCATTATCGGAATATTTTGCTCATTTTCGGAAAATTTTGCTCACTTTCGGGAAATTTTTTGGCCACCTTTTGGGTAATTTCTTTCATTTCCAGACAATTTTCTTCGATTATAGGAACATTACCTTCCATTTTTGGGAAATTTATTTCCTTAAAAAAAAAATGTACACTTAAAGTTGTTTTTTATATATTAAGGATCAAATTGGGACCAAACTCGGGTGGGGTGAAGGGAGGGGGCGAAATGCTCAATTTGGGGGCCACTTTGCTGAATGGGGGTCATGGCCCCCAGTTAGTGTGTTAAAAAAAGGGCCTGGAACAGAACGTGTCAGAATAAAGACTATTTCTGGCCAGTGAACTGAAACAAGGAACCTAATTGTAGATGCCTGCGGAAGTATATTTTTGTAAGTTGTACAAGAACGGCGGACATCTTCACTTGAATGCGTCAAAATCGTGCATTCTTTGTCGGACCCGACTGCAAAGAACCAGAAAAATTCTAGTAGAGCCAAAGGAGTGGGCCGGAAGTGGATTAAATATGAAGTAATGAGGACACTAATGAGGACACTAATGAGGACACCAATGAGGACACTAATGAGGACACTAATGAGGACACCAATGAGGACACTAATGAGGACACTAATGAGGACACTAATGAGCATACTAATGAGGACACTAATGAGGACACTAATGAGGACACCAATGAGGACACTAATGAGGACTCTAATGAGGACACTAATGAGGACACTAATGAGGACACTAATGAGGACACTAATGAGGACACTAATGAGGACACTAATGAGGACACTAATGAGGACACTATCTGGAGTGAAAATGTATTTGCTGTTCTAACTTCAAGTGCCGAAACACTTTATTTGTTTAGCCAAACCAAAATCGTATCATTGTAAAATGGCATTAGAATTGAAAACTAGAACATCAATGATGTTATAGTTCAACATATATTTTAGGGCGGTTACAAGCCTGTTTTTATTGGTGGTAAGTTAATTCGAGTAGGAAAGAAATATATGTTTGATGTTTATTTTATTTGTGGGAAGTGCAAGCGGGAGCTTTAATATCGTTGTGATGCTCAGTAGAACATCAATGATGTAGTAGCTCAATATATGTTTTGGGGGTGGGTATAAGACTGGTTCCGGCATCGCTGCAGAGGCAAAAATCCCCACGGGCCCCCAGGCATGCCAGGACTTTAACTTGCCTCACTGCGTATTGGAGCTTAAATATCGTTTGATTATGTGAAAACTGTTTTTCAAGTAAGCCTCAAAAAACCTAAACCTCAACTGCAATTTGATGTAAATTTTTTATGTTTGCTTTCGAGTGAAATTGAAATCATAAACAGACAAACTAACAGCAAAATACTGCTGTATAAAATCAAGATAGATTTTGCATTCTTACAACAAGACATAATTTTAACTATGATATATTTTACTCATACTGCTAACTGGCTAATACATTAGCCATTTTGAGCCAATAATTAATTATCGCAAATACAATTAATTAATAATAGCATCCCACAAATGCACTTCCAGTGGCAATCATTATAACACAATATACCTAAAAAGATTTCAAAGGATAATTCCAGAGTCAAGCAAGTCTATATTATATGGAAGAGGACTTCAAAAGAAACAAATTAGTGAAGAAAGCATTTAAAAATCTTATTCCGTTATGGAGATATCTAAGTTTAAAGTTTGGTATCATTTGTGTAGAAACGACTGAAATCAGACTAGTTGTGATGTCATAGCCTCAGATTTCTCAAATTCTTTGTATATTCTATCATATTTTGTTCTCCCATAAAAATAAACAAATATAAAAAAACATGGGATATGTCAAAAAGTAGTAAAACTGAATCTAGGAAGGGTAATTAATAATATACCGCCTGAGGAAAGTTCGAGGAAAGATAATTTAAATAGTAAAAAAATCAATAGAAATACATTAACAATTGTTAAGAATGTGAGGATGCATACACCAATTGTAGCCTAGACTTACTACACCAGTCATTTCTACACAGATAAGACAGAGCTTTAAACTTGAATATCTCCTCAGCGGAATAAGACTTTGGAACGTTTTTTTCACTGACCATTTTGTTTCTTTTGAAGTCCTCTTTCCTGCTTGACCACCGAACCAATCCTTTACAATAACACCCTTTAAAAAAAGGCTGTCGTGGCATTTAATTTTTTGTATGGATAGTATCAAAGAAAGCAGTGGCGTGTCTTAAATGGGCGGGTTTCGCCCCCTAAAAAATATAGCTCCCTTCCTTCAAATAAACCAAAAAAAACCTTATTCAACTTTTGCAAAATTTTCATGAATTTGAAGGAAATCTCTGTCAATTTTCGAGAAATCTCCTTCATTTTTCAGGAAATTTCTTCATTTCCGTGAAATCAAAGAGTTTGGAGCTGGTGAATCTTCTTCAATTTCCAGATTTTTTTTTTCAATTTTAAGGAAAAGTCTTCACTTTCCAGTAAAGCTAGCTGTCCATTCGAGAAATTCTCAGGAAGTTTTGCGAAAATCGAACAAAATTTCCAACAGTTTTACTCATTTTCCTTATGTAGAAGCTCTTTGCTTTCATCAAAATAAAGCATGTATGCAACCGGGAGATAGCACCCCTTTCGGGAGGCCCTAACTCCTACGCTTCTGTCCTCTCTAATCTGAAAACGGCATTCAAAAACGAAAAGCTTGACACGACCCTTAAAGAACGAGAACAAAGTTATGTAGGCTTTAATTTATTCATTATGAAATAGAATAAATACAATAAATAAAGACGATCTGCAACTTTGTTCTTCTGAAATAAATTCTACCCACACCGAATTTGACAGGTTGCAAGATTACAGTGGGTACGTTATGGACGTTAACAATTTCTTAACCTGTTAACTTAGCTCTTTAAGTTTTAGAACCGCATCCGGTGTAGTCAACATAGTAGTTAGTATTATACGCTATAACCACTATATGGCTATTATACAAGTTCTGCAAAGTATTGCCTAGCATGTAGTGCCTCAGGCTACCGAGTGAGGCGTTTATCTCGCTACATTCGGTGAGACTAGCCTCGTTCATTTCAAATTTCAAATAATATCATTCTCCTTTACTATCTCTTTGTGAATCTTCAAAAAAAATATTTTGGTGTAATAGATATTTTCTATTATGTTTCTGAAACAGTAAAAATGTCTAAATAATACCATTCTTCATATCACTTTTTAGACCTCGCTATCAAAATATTGGATTGGCACCGAAAGTTTTCGTCTACATTCCTCAAGGTTGACAAACTACATGACTTTTGCAAATAAAAACAACATCATAAATGTCTATATTTAGCGTTGCTGAAATTGATTGTAGCATAGTAACCATTAAAATACAACTATCAATAAATAACACTTGATTTGAAGTCAATATTCTCTTCATTTGATAAAATTTAAAATATAGTTCTCGATTAAAAGATGGTGGATTTTGAGCATGGAGTTAACAATACTAGACCTGTCGCAACCTGATGGCTAAAACAGAAAAAAAAAATTCTTTCGTAGTCCAAGTCTGTCAAAGTTGGACCACTTACTTGACCCCTAAACAAATACACATCAAGAATAAGCTCGCAATGCATCAAGTATACACAAACAAATAACTTTTTGGTTGTTTACACTTTGGTGATGAAGTTGTCCTCAATTGCGGTATAGCCTATTTAGGGTACGCCCTAATTTAATGGTTTTTACCCCCAAGTTTATAGCCCAAACGAGCTATCCACTACAAGAGTTATACTCTAATTTGGGTATACTGTGGGACATATCCCAAACTGTCAAACGGGATATTAGGCCCAATTAGCGCATGTACCAAACTATAGTTTAAAGCTCGAACCGGTTTCTTTCTATCGGAGGTTTTCGGTGGAATTTTCCGAGCCAATGTTATTATATATGCTAAATTCATTCGGACTGCGCCGAGCGAAATCCGAGTATTTGAAACTTTTGTAGCGAATTATCTACGCAACAATATTAACTGTTATTGCATCAACATATCGATCTATTCAAGGCAAACAGCAACACAGCAAAATATCCAAAAGACGCTTTGGATATGATAAACGCTGCAAAAATCTTATCCGGGCAAGAATCTAGCTCTTAAATTAGTCACCGCTTAAGCTCAAATCCCTTAAAGGGATGTTGAGCTAAAAATGCATTTCAAGTGAGTCCTTAATAATAGGGCTTTTTTAGTCTAAAGTCTACGGCCACGACCGGCCCTTTTTAAGGGGCTATGCTTGTTGTTTGTTTATTTTCACATGCTGCAATTTGATTTTCACGCCAAACTGGTATGCCTTTCAGGGTTTATACAGTGGCGTAGCTAGGGCCCTTCGGGCCGGGGCGAGTGGGGCTCCTATGGTATATAGGAATATTTTTCTTAAAGCTCACCTTTATAGAAAAAATATTTCTGATCGCCTTCCCTTCACATCGGGGAAGGAGATCAGAAAAGGGGCCCCATCTTAGCAACTACCGAGGCTTATGAGAGGGGTCCCACATCGGGGGAAGGCGATCAGAATAAGGGCCCTGTGTAAGCAAGTGACGAGGTCCGTGAAAGAGGCCCCCACATCGCGAAAGGCGATCAGAAGAGGGGCCCTATCTAAGCAACCGACGACGTCCGTGAAAATGGCCCCCACATCGCTGAAGGCGATCAGAAAAGGGGCCACATCTAATCAACTGCCGAGGTCCATGAAAGGGCACCCACATCAGGTAAGGCGATCAGAAAAAGGGTCAAACTTAGCAACCGCCGAAGAGCCTCTGGCCGCAGTGTTACGCCACTGCATAGCATAATTTCATATCATATCTACAAGAAAAGTGCAAGACAACCCCATCAACCCCAGACAATGATTATGATAAAGTAAATAACGGTTCGAAATGGGACGGCAGCAGTGAGGAAGAAAAATCACCCCTGGTGAGGAAATTTTGATTTCTCACCAAAACTAGAGGCAATCATTGTGTTTTTGTCATTGTGTAATTGGGCAGCCGCCGAGCCCTATACACATTTCCAATTTCAGCAGTTTTAGAAACTCGCTCAATTTCGTAACATTTTAACAAGGTGTTAACTTTGGTTTTGGTTTGTTTATTATAGTGATTCAATGTCTTTTTTTGTTTTGTATAGTGTTGTGCTAAATGTTTTGATAACTTTGCTTCATGGGCGATCGAGAAATCCTCTAGTTAAAGATTCCCTCTACATTACTAAGTTTACATCAATCCACCGTTGAGTCTAATCAGCCCTTCCCATCCGGGTCCCCACTAGAAAAAAAAAAGACTCAGTCTGACAATGACCCGTATACAGGTTGCAATTACCTTCCAAATAAAATTAATGTCATTCTCATTCAATCTTTTTAAATCACTTTCAGTTTTGAACGGATGGCAGTCGTTGATCATAGTTGCCTATTTGGAAGGAGGCGCTTCCCGAGAGCAGAGAAGAGAGACCAGCTACTATACTGTGACAATTTTTCCCCAAATGAGGCTGCGCCATTCGATATCAAGGTAACCCTAAAGGTAAAGTATTTCTTATATTACCCCTAATGATCCAATCCAAATTGTCATTTCCGTGCAAGGCTACAATTCCTGGGTTTGTACCCCCCCCCCCCCCCTCACCCACCACACACACACACACTTAAGAGCAAAATTTTAAAACGAATGCATATTGGTTGTGTCACTTTCCCCCTACTTTATGGAAGAGAAGTATGGCCCTATGTCCACCCACTTTGTTAAGGAGAATTACTGTACTGCGTGCAAGAAATATACATCCCCACTGATCAGTCGCATTGACTGTCTTGAATCGAATACCCATCGGAGATTGGTGACAATCAGGAAAAATTATATCATTAAAATAATTTCCAGACATAAGCCTATCATTGTAGCAAACAAACACAACAAAATCTATTCTAATTGGTTTGGGGGGTTTGGGGCTTGATTATTCTTGAAAATTGAAATTACTGATGTGTAATGCTCTTTAAAACCTTACAACTAAATTTCGATTTCAAACAGCAACAAATCGATCAACATTGACCTAACAGAGATCGCGGAGCAATTTTTAAGTGTGTGTATGTGGTGTGTTTGTGTGTGTGTGGGGAGGGGGACTGGAGAAGTAAATTGCGGAAATAAAAAGCGCCATCACATTCATATTTGAACACTAACTCCCAATAATCAGTTCTGTCTATTCATGGGCATTGCACAAATTCCCCATGCATATATATTTTTAGGGTCAGCCATGGACTAAGCTGTTCAACTTCACGTCAAAGGAAGTTTGTGGCTTCAGCCCCAGATAAATGACCTATTTCGCCAGTGCACCACAACTGGTTATCAAAGGCCTTGGACATTGACTTGGTTGTCGATGTTATGTCTGTCCGTACGTCGTACCTGTGTTCTCGTCCGGGTCGTATTAAGCGTTTCGTGATAGCATTGTTACTATCATAACCGAATACGCAGGCGACGACCCCGTCATTGTAATTGTGTGTTCACTTGTTGCCGTCGTCGGCGAGTGTAGCAATAGCTGATTGCTAGCAAGTTATGTGCAAAGAGGCTTTCAGGTTGAAAGGTGTGGATTACCCCTAGGTTGTGTATGGTGTAGCAATAGCTAATTGCTAGCAATTGAACTGTGAAGAGGCTCTTGGGTTAGGTGTGTATTACCCTGGTTTTAAGAAGAAAAAACCCCGAAGGTGTCGGGTTGGAGGGACCAAAGGAATACAAATTTACATGAGTCCACGCTCCCGAACAAGAGATCTTCAAACCCACAATGCATCTTTTTAGATTCAAATCGCTCCAAAGAAATACACAACGGTTAAATAGGTTTAAGCCAAAGGTAGGAATAATTCATGCAAAATATTCAAAAAATTTTGGTGTAACAGAACGATGAAATTATTTTCTCCATCTTTACCAGCGCAAATTTGATTTTCATCAAGGAATTTTAATGTAATCTTTAACAATTAATTTCAATATTTTGTAAAGAGCGGATTTGAAAATTTAAATATTTTGCACGCATTTTTCCTACCTTTGGCTTTTACCCATTTAACTGTTATGTATTTCTTTAGAGTGATTTGAATTGTGAAAAATGCATTGTGGGTTATAATGGTAACAAATCTCCCGATCGGGAGATCTTCCGTTCGGGAGCGTGAACTGGACTGATCATGTTGATCGAAAATTTCCTTCAATTATCGGGCCATTTTCCTCAATTTCTCGGGGAATTTTCTACAGATTTTGATGAAATATTTGTTAATTTTCGGGAAAATTAGACTAAATTTTAATTAATTTTACCAAATTATTTTTCAATTTTATCCTTTCATTTTCGGAAAATTTTCTTCAATTTTAAGGCACTTTCCTTGAAGTTTCGGTCAACTACTTGTCAGTTTTAGGGAAATTTTATTCATTTTTGGAAATTTTTGTTCATTTGTAGGCATTTTTCTTCAATTTTGAGTAAAATTTTGTCAAATTTCAGTAAATTTGTTGACAAATTTGAACAAAATTTAAATCATTTTACTACATTTACCTGCAGTTTTATACCAATTGTTTCAAATTGTATTATTTTAATAATTTTACCTTCCAACCGGGAAAACCAGGAAGGTGAAATCATCTCAGGCCATATCATTATTATTATTTTTTGGCCAAGCAAAAAAATGGGGGGCCTTAAGCCCCCCCCCCTCATTTCCACAGTCCCTGCATTGAAAAGATAAGCCCCATCAATGCCAGAGATTCATGAACAAAATTTTAAGAATTACATTACAATCTTGTAGTATCTCTAACTTGGCTGCTTACTACGACGCACATTTTGCACATCATTTAGATTTGATCGGCCTATAACTGAATAAGCTTTTTAAAAATCAAGTCTTCTTAATCAAGAATGTCAGGCTCTTTTTGTGTTACTAAAATAAGAAAACTAAAGTAAAGATATCACTGTAATTCAAAGAAAAATCCAAACTGATCGTTTTCTTTCAGCCAATTAAGATTATACAATGCAGTTGCTCTTTAAGGAACCACGTGATGATTACTCAGAAGCCAGTCCCACGTAGATCTCGGAGTTTAAGCCCTATTAAATGTAATTGCAATCTATTTGTTACAACTTCAACGGCAGATAGAACACTGCCGACTTCAAACTCAAAAAGTCTTCCAGACTTCCCTATAAATTGCAAGGAAGGTGCTCATTCATCATCAGAACAAAGAACTTCAAAAGCATCAAAATCTAAGTCACGGAATCATCGCAAAAAATTAAACAGAATCGAGTCTGTGTCGATAATAATAGACGGAGCGCAGCAAAATCCTGCAACGAAACAAATAAAGTCAAGAAGGAAGAAAGATTTGAATGAAACAAATTCAAGGAATAACAACAAAGATAACATGAACATTGTTGAGGAGAGAGAAGAAACTAACACAATTGATAAGAAAATGGCTTGGAAGGATCGGACTACCCAGCAAACAGGGGATGTGGTATGTATTTAGTACAAAAAACTACATGAAACTTGACCTGCATCCATTTGCGGACACTAAGGAATGATCCTTCCTTCTTGCCGCCCCATCCCACTTTGTATGGACATTTAAGTCTTAGTTCAATATATCCTTCTGAGGCTGATGTAAAGTCATTAATCAAATTGTAATCCAAGATAGTTATTTTCTGATTGATGTCAAGTTCATTAATTGAATTTCACTGTTGTATAATTTGTTTAAGTTGATTAATTGATCGACTAAAGAAGAAAAATTCATTTACATTTCAGTATGTCTTTCTAAGACACTACTTTGCTTCTAATAAACCAATAATCTGAAGATTCCTTTTACCTTATCGCAACATATATGGCGATAATTACCTTATCGCAACATACAGTATAATGGCGATCAGGTATTATACTCACTCTTTGTGTGCGTGTACAAAACTTTGTGTCGCGTGTAACAGAAAAACCGTACAAGCTATCATGTTGAAACTTGGTGGGATGGTATAGGGCGAGGTTATTTTGTGTCCCGCACAAGTTGGATCATGTTCCTTACAGGTCAAAGGTCAAATAATTGATTGAAAATGGAAAATTTTATGTTGCGCTTCCTGGGATAACCGTAAATGCAATTGGGTTGATACTTGGTGGGTTGATGGAGAATGATGTAAAGTTGTCTTTGAAAAGTTGTGACATGTCGCTTAAGGTTTGGTTTGGTTTTTTGATGTTTAACGGCACCGCGACAGTCAGAGTCAAATGTGCCAAAAGGGTGTTAATAAATAATTGTGTAAGGGTAAGGATAGTGAAGAGATGGAAGGTTTGTAAGGGAGATAAAGGGGGAAAGCTGAATGTGGGAAAAAAAGTTAGGTGAAAAAAAGGGGTGTGTAAGGTTAGGTGAAGAAGGGGAGGAAATTATATGTGGTGGAAGAGGTTGTTGTTGCGGAGGAAGTTGATGATGTTTAAGGAAGAATTGTTTTCGAATAGGTCCGAGATTGAAGAGAGAGAGAGGAGAGAAGAGATCTGGAGTTCTGGTATACAGAACAGGTTAAGAAAATATGCTTGATAAAGGGATCGATGTTGCAAGTGGGGTAGAGAGTGGCAGGGGAGCCGGATAAGAGATGGGAGTGAGTAAGAGAGTGGTCGAGGCGAATGCGGGTGTCTTCCCTGTGGTTGCGACTATGCAGAGGGGTGTTGGTCCCGACTTTGGGTTTGATGGTGTGAAGTTTATTGCTGGTTTCGTAATTCCATGAGTTTTGCCAGGTTTTGTAGATGTAGTTGGAGATGGAAAGACAAAGGTCTGAGTGTGGAATAGGAAAAGGAAAGATGTTATTTGACAGGAGCTTTGATGGCGGCTCTCTCGTTGCCAGGGATACCGACGTGGCTGGTAATCCAGAAAAAGAATTTTTTTTTCCTAGGGAGGATAGTGTGGAGTTTGTTGAGGATTTGTAGAATGAGAGGGTTGGGCCAAAGCATGTTGAGAATGCCAGTGAGGACGGATTTAGAAAAGATGAAACGGGGGCGGAAAGAGAGTTCTATGAAGTTTAAGGCTAGGAGGATGGCCTTCGCCTCAGTAGAGTAGATACAGGTGGGGAGAGGGTGAGGTCAGGACAGGTGGCAGCGGCTGCAGAGGAGCCTTCCCATGTGGAGCTGTTGGTGAAGGAGTAGTCATGGAAATGTCTACTGAGTTGACAGTATTAATTTTGAGTGGAAGGCTGGGTTGTGGAGAGCTTTCGTGAAGAAAGAAAGGTAAACCACCTTGGGGAAGTAAAAGAGGGGGGGGGGGAGTTGGGGTGAATAGTTCAGGTGGGTGTCGCTTAAAGGTAAAATAATAAGGCAAATTTTGGGCTGTATTTCGTTGGAAAAATGTAATTGCTAAAATTGTATTGATCATCGATGGGTTGGGGTCCAGTTTGTTATTTGGAGGATGGTGATGTCCCACACATAATAGGATATGTCATTTAAAGGTCAAATTATTGATTTAAAAATGGTAAAGTTTGTATTGTGTTTCCTGGAATAACCGTAATTAAGTTTGTACTTGGTGGGTTGATGGAAGGTGATGCAGGATTATGTTCCTAACAAAATGGGACAGGTCATATAAGGACAAAGATTTAGATTAAAATGGTAAATTTTGGTCGGTCGCGTGTTATTGTCGTGTGTTATGGATGTGACATGTCACTTTGAGGTCAAGGCCAATTTTGTGCTGAATTTTGTTGAAAAAACGTAGTTGCTATTCTATTGATCCTTGATGGGTTGGTGTCCGATTTGTTACTTGTTAGGTCGATGGAGGGTGTGTACTGCACAAATTGGGACAGGTCATTTAAAGGTCTAATAATTGATTTCAAATGGTAAATTTTGGTTGGTTGCCTGTTATGCAAATATCGCAAGTGCAATTGGATTGTTACTTGGTGAGTTGATGAAGGATGATGAAAAGTTGTGTCTCGGGAAAGATGTAACCTGTCGCTTACAGGTCAAATATACAATATTACTTGCTGGGTT
Organism: Chiridota heheva; assembly: GCA_020152595.1. Lineage (NCBI taxonomy): Eukaryota > Metazoa > Echinodermata > Holothuroidea > Apodida > Chiridotidae > Chiridota > Chiridota heheva. The sequence goes on along the minus strand of JAIGNY010002796.1, from coordinate 575,458 downwards.
GGTGGAAGGGCTTCTAGTGTTGTGTCTCACACATGCCATTTAAAGGTCAAACATCAAGAGGTCAAGTAATTGATATGAAATGATCCATATTATGTCAAGTTTCCTGGAAAACATTTCATAATTTAAAATATCATGTGGCAGAGGCGACAAGGTCAGCAACTCCACAGATCGCTATCTTGTTAAGAGTGCTTAACCTCACACAGAGGATCACAATGATGAACTTTTTTGCATAGATATGGAATACCAAATGGTAGCCAAAGTGGCTAGGTAAAGGGTTATCACATTGATTTCATACCCTTTTAAAATCTTAATACATGTTGTCTACACATTTGAGGTGCAGTGGCTAAGGAGTCAAACTCGTATTCAAAAGGTACCGGTTCTATTCCCATCGCGACCGCTGCATTGTGTCCTTCTCAGCTGTGAAAATGAGTACCAGCACTGCTGTAAAGTTAATCTATGATGGGACTGGCATCCCATCCAGGGTGAGTCGTCTACTCGCATCTGTGTAGCACAGTGGCCTAGTGGTTAAGGCGTCGGGCTCTGGTGTGGAAGGTACTGGGTTCGATTCCTGGCCAGGCCAGTGTGTTGTGTCCTTGAGCAAGACACTTTATCTTCATTGCTTCAGTCCACCCAGCTGTAATGGGTACCTGTGAGGGCAGTGACAGTTCTATGTGTTTGGAGCCCGGCGCCTGTATATGGCTGCTGATAAAACTGGCTTGTGACTCCCCAGGGAGTGAGAAAGTTTTCAGGAGAGTTAAGGCCCAGTGACCAGGGTAATAATTGTAAAGCGCTTTGAGAGAGTCTAGGACAGTATAAAGCGCTATATAAGCATTACGATTATTATTATTATTATCTGCTTGCCCAATGGAAATTGGGGATAAGCACCGGCTCTATGAGCCTAACTAATGGCTTGGTGGAATTAGCTTCTTCTGCACATTTTAGAAAAAATGCCACTTGATTACAAAGGTCATCAATCCTTTATGCTGCATAATCAGAATAATTTGCCATTCCATATTTGATTGTTATAAGTCTCAGCACAGGCTGTGGATATACATTCTTGAACCAAATATGTACGAAGATAAATTTAAATCACCCAATTAAAAAGTATAATCTAAATGCTGATGAAAGTTCCCAAATGATCTCAAGATTTTCTTTCATTTTTCCACAGGTCGTTGCCACTACAAGGGGTGTTACAAATAACCGGCAAACCTGTTCAATTTTGTGACAGATGAAATTCTGGAAACCGTTGAACACAATTCAATTGGAATCCAAACGGCTTTTGCACTTTATTGAGACTGGATTCTGAAACTATGAAACAATTCTTGACAATTGTTAGATCGTGACATATAACTTGTAACAAGACTAATCGTTTCAATGTGCGATATCGACATAAGGGCATTCAGTTCTCATTTTTTTTTTTATTGGTTAGAATTTCTAGCAATTGCAAAATGCCTCTTTCGATCATTTAGTCACAGCATATTAATAATACAGCATCATTTCTAATGATTGATATCATGTTTGCAGCACTATGAAGCTTTTTAAAAACTACTATTTGGCACTAATTCATCGTGATATTTTTCCTCAGCTCCTTTATGTGAATGTAAGCACATTCTATGATTCTGATTGAAGTGTTTAAAGTTACAATTTGGCATAAAATTACTCTCCAACTCAAATTACATACCAACTAAAAGAAGTGTTCTCCAAATAGCACCAACGTAACATAAGCAGGATCCATCCAAAATGAAAAAAAAACATACATTACAATAAGTACATCTATTAAATCAAAGTAGGATAGTTTCACACATTAGCAATTTATTTATTCTCCTGGTTTATATTTTTATTACTATTTTTCAAGTTTGTTCAATTGTGTCAAACAACAAGATATAAAACAACTGTTCTCTTATTACATTCTTTCGACGTCATTGACTTACCTTGTATCTATAAATGACAAAGACCATCAAGGACTGAATTCCACCTCAAAAGATACATTTTTGAATTTTGTAAACACCTTATTTATTCACCTTAAAGAGACTAAATAGTCATGGCACAATGTTTATAACTCTATTCAAATTGTTTAAAAATTTCAACCAATTGCTGCACGATTTCTTGGCCCTTATTATAAGATATATGAATTAAATAACACCCCAAGCATGATATCACTTGATATAGCCCAGTCGGGTAAAAGCGATGGACTCTGGATATTTTTTGAACCAACAGTTTTAGGTTCAAATCCCAGCAGAACAATTTTTCTTGAATTTTGCTTTTTTCGCTCATTGTAAATTTCATCTTGTGACTGCTATTGTAGTATCATCTTACTAATCTTTCACTTTCTGACAAATACATTGATAAAACAAGTTTCCCATATTGTTATAACGTTATGCACTACCATTGAATCTTCACACACACAACACTATGTATGCACTTGTACAGACAGGGATCTTGTGTGTTCCGGAAGCCATGTCAAAGCTCTGCATTCCCTAAGTTTAAAGAGACCAACGATGCACAAACTGAGACAAGTCTCACTCTTTAATAGTTGTAGATAATCATATGCAAACATTATGGTATAGTATATTGAAGTCAGCCAATATCTAAATTCAGCCATTGTTGACTTCAAGCATGTCTCTCACAGTGAGATATTGAAAAGGATATGGATCTTTCAATGGCTGCTCCCTATCAATATAATATGGTAGAGGTTAGAAAAAATGTAAACATACAAAAAGGAGTTATTCTATTGATGACATCACAACCTGCATATTTTGATCTATGATTAGGCCCTAAAAATTCAAAAAGTTATCAATGAGCCACTTCTAAAAATATTGCTTTTGTTTTTGTGATGATTTTTAATACTTTGAGGTCTAGTTTTTGTTGTTACTTACTAGTTGGCAAGAATCCAATAAAATTATAATTGTTGAGAAAGAAAACAAATCTTTACTTTAAATTCCACTAAATTTTGTTTAGTGAAAAAGTAAAAGTAAAGTATTTAACAACACTTTAACAGTTAAAAGCCATATGCGAAAAAAGGTTTGCATGGCTAATTGTTTGGTGCTTGGACTGAGTGCAAAGAGATGTGTTAAGCCTTGTGGTAGTGCCAGTGCTATGAGGTTATATGTGGTAAATGAAGGTAGCAAGGGTAATGATACAGAGAAGAGAAACAGGAGAGAAGTGTCACCTCCACGTGCCTGGTGGCACATAGGGCCTCCACTAAACTTCTCCACTCTTTCCTGCTGGTTGCTGTAACCCGTGCTTCTGCCAATGTCCTCCGTCCTGTCTCTATTCTCTCCTTTTCCACCGTGCGCCACCATGTGGTTTTGGGCCTTCCACATTTCCTACGTCATTCAGGTGACCAAAGCTGTGTTGCAGTCATTGCTTGCTGTAGTCATTGCTTGGGTCTTGCCTGAGTATATGCCCAATAAATTTCCATTGTCGCCTCAGTACTTTCTTACTTAGGGGTCTCGTTTTTGTGTGATGCAGCAGTTCTCTATTCTTCCCACCTGATGTACATTATTTTTCTCAGGCACTTATTCTGGAATATGTCAATTGCATTATTAGGAGAGAAGTGTAGAGGAGGATAGAGGAGTAACATTCCGTGCTTGTAAATTTAAGTCAAACACATTTTTTGCCAGAAATAAAGTTATACTCTTTAAATCACAAAGAAATCAATGAATCAAGACCCTAAAATAAATACATGAAAACAAAATTTGAAAGTTTTGTCCACTATATTTTCATTTGCTTTTTAAACAAATGTCAGAATGGCAAAAATATAATGCAAAACCTCTTAAAAAGTTTTGGATAATTTTACTTCATCAGTTATCATCTTTTACATTAATAAAATACTGTTAAAGACTAATCAGGCTCAGAAATCATTTTATCGTTCTACCTTAAAAGCAAACCGTAGTTGAATTTAATCTATGATTGGTCAGTTTAATTTCACACAGATTAACTACAAGGCAAATGATATCCAAGGTCACTGAAAATTGTTGCTTAATTGAAAGAAGAAAAAAATTCTCAACAAATTTTTCATGTTTGTTTGTTTCTGAGAAAATCAAGACTTTTAAAGTCTAGATATCTCTTCTTAAAAAAAAAATCTAGATACCACTATTTTTTTGTATCGCCTTTTGGTTGAAGAAATTAAAGGAGCACTGTGAGGGTATACTTTTAGGGGTCCCCCAAAAATCAAATGCTTATCTAGCATGCAACGGTATAACAATTTTCTGCTTCATAAGAATATTCAAGTGACCTTTGCCCTCACGTCTTCTGTGGGCTATGGAGGCATGAAGTGATAATATATCTAAAATAAAATTTGCTAAAACGAGCTCTTTTCGGTTTAGTTGTCATTAACTTATACAAGTCTTCAACAGCATTTATTCTGGATATGCAACAAAACATTCATTGGCACAATTTGCCCGAAATTTCACAAATCCTTAATAATATGCTATGTAGTTCAAAAAATTTGCGGAAATTAGATGATCAGATTGCGTTTCCCTTAAGTATTTCCTTAGATTAGGCAAAATTCTAGCTGGATGGAGATGCTGAAGGAGGAATGATATTTCTGTAAAAGCAGGTCAATAATTCTCTATTTTCCAGGATCATTCCTGAGTCCATCAATGGGGTGCCATCTTTTGAAATAATTGCTGTGTTGTTTAAAGTACCTTGGCACATACTACCAATTGAAACTTACTACTGATTGAAACTGCAACTATTCTTGTAATCTTCCACCTTCTTTTCATGTGTTACACTTTAAAATCAATCCCAATACCAAAGGGCTTAGACTTAGCATTATTTGAGGGTTTCAGGTGCAATTCGTAGATTCTGTCTGATTTCTTAACTCAGTATCTTCTTCAAGGTTTCCAAAAATTGAATGTAGTTGGTATGTTCCAAACTACTTGCAAGGTCTGCAAGTTGTTCTGAAAACTTGTTGTCAATCCCTCGACTGGATAACATAGCGAATACAGAATCATACATCTCCTGAAATGAAAGGTAAAATGGAGTAAATTATGTCTATCAAGCATGGTAAAACTGCTAGTCACAATAATATCTTCAAGTGTTCTCATTATCCCCTCCTCCAACCATGAACACTCTGCAAGAACAGCAAAATATATTTAAATATAATTCACTATTTTGTGGATTGCTTGTTTCTGTGATTGAAAGATCACCTTTCAGCTGTGAGGCCTCGATCAATTCTAAATAGGGTCCTACCAAACACTTCAAAAATGGGACTGCATGTTTCTTCACAAGGCACTTCACAGTAAGAAGATACAACAGGAGGACAATTATGGGAACAGAGTTAAAGCAAACATCCACTGGTCTGCTTTAAATGTGACATATATGCATAAATATAAAGAATCTCCTTCTGCCAAGATACCAAAATGCACAAACCTCTGCACCAGTTAAGAATTACAGAGGAACAGTCATTCCACAATCCTATTGCAAGAATATTAAATTGGTTTGTGGAATGTGCTTGCAAATTTTTGAATAAAAAATCTTGTCATGGTACAAAATGTTATCAAGACAATCCTATTAGATTTGTTTGCTAAACCCCAACGATTTCAGGACTCCTAGGGTAGACAGGGAGGGGGAGAGTGAAACATTTAGTGTTGCAGGACAACTTAATGGTAATGGGGCATTACACATTCTGTGACACTATTTTCTCTTTAAGATATCTTCATTTACAAAGGCTAGGTCAGTTTGGAAACTGTGGTGATGGATACTTAATTGATTGTAGATATTGTAAGTAAATTCATTCTGGCCAAGTCAGAAGATGCAACCCCACACAAATTCATGCACTATCATCACTTCTTAACAAAGAGATATTATAAGTCCAATCACTGAAACACTTATGTAATTGAGTTATAGAACAATTATATAATTAAATTTCAGTGTGCTTGCCTGTCTGGCCATATTATTCAAAATTTGCTAACCAATCACAAATTATGACTCCCCTAATTTCTTGTTCAATTGTTGTATCACTGGGGCACATGGGATCTTTTATTGCCCAGCAGGCATGCTGTACACAGGGGTTGATTGCCTCACACCAACTCAAATTTGTTATTCTCCTGAGTGCCTGGGCACGTGATTTATCAATCCCTGCTAAAAAGGATTAATTAGAACACCGGACAAGGACACTATTTTTCCAATACAATTAAATATACAGATTAAAGGTATATGGACAGGTAGAGGCAACATTAGCTAGATTGAATTAAAATCCATAGGATAGCCTAGGACATATGCTCTTAATTTCTGATGTAAATCCATTATTTTTTAACCCACTGCCATTTCTCTTTGAAAAAGGGAAAAAAATTATTACAAAGAGGATTTAATCTTTACCCCAGGAGGCTGCAGAAGGCATTTTGAAAATTTTCAAGGTATGAAATTAAGGGAAGAAATGTAAAGAAAATGAGCATCTTGAGGTGTTTTTCTGTTCAAACGTAACATATTTCCAATACATTAAAAAAATTCAAACTTAGATTAACTTGAAAACTACACATGCTAATTTTCAAAATTCAACGATTATTCAACTCATAGAATTTGATGCTCTTTTCGATACATGGTTGAAAAGAAAACTTTTCCACCTGTCCATTGACCTTTAAAGACTATTCCCACAGAGTGATCAAATTGAACAAGTACCTCTTACAAACTAGAAGATTTACCATCACTTACCCCTTGCATAACCTCTGATCCTACTCTGTAAGTTACATCATCTGGTTTTCCTTCATAGATAAACATTTCATCAATCAAGAAAAGATCTCCACTGGTGGGTTCCATCTCACCGCTCTCTGCATCAAATTCGTCTGTTGTGTAGCTGCACTGGATGGCCACTGTTGGCTGATTTCCTTTGGTGATTTCTACTGTGAAGTCTGGGTAAGAGACCATCTGCAATGAAAACAGCATTTGAATCACCCTAGTACTTTTTTTTGTGGAACAAGTTTGAAAAAATGTTATTAGCTCCAACAATTTTAATATACCTGTGAAGTGTGTGAGTTTGGTGATGCAGCATGTTGAAAGTAGTACAAATATGTTTTGATTATATTTCTATAATTTCTTTAATATCTTTATTAACAAACACTATTCCCCTTCCGAAGCAAAAAGCAGCTGCATCCTTTCTGACTACAAAACCTTAGCCTGCAGTTCTTTGCTATTTTCACATTATTTCTTCTTCACAATATGCCAAAAAGTGAAATACTTTTAAAACTACATGGATACTTACGTTTTAAAATTATTCTCACAGAGAGTTATTCCTAGATGCACAATCTCATATCGTAACTCACCTTACCATCATCAGGCACCTCCTCATCCCCCACCTGGGATGATTTACCAGCATCACCAGTTTCTTCAAATTCTACTGAATGGTTGACGTTAAATGTGACTTTAATTCTGAAAAGAAACAAAAGTATGAACAGTTTCAGTATTATTTGTAAAGAGATAACCAACCCTATGGTGACACATTCATACATCAACAACCTTACCAGTGCATACATATTAAAGTCTTCATATTCTCATATCACGCAGGCACGTAAGTAGAAAACACAAAATCCCTGAAAGTTTTAAACATAAAAATGCACATGCACTTCATCCAAAAATTGAGCAAAAAAATATAAAATACTTAAAAATCTGGAAGTCTAACATCCCTGACCACAAATATTTATACATGAAAAACATTCCCAAGCACTACTTGGAAAACTCATCAACATATAGGCATGCAATTTACTTTTCCACGAAAGGATGTGCCATCATTGTGAAGCATCATTAACCTGCATTATTTAAGTTCAATAGACAGGCAGAGGCAAATTAGTCTCTTTGTTTCAAAATACATTAACAATGATAGTAATAAGTCAATTAACATACAGTGGTACCAACATCCCGAAAACAAATGTTCTAGGTAATGTACACAATACTTCTCACTCACAAAGTACTGAAATTGTGTTTTGATCTCATTCATTCATTCAGCACAAGACTTTGCATATTGTTTCCTGAAAATTCAAAAAGCTTTTTAAAATGCCATGGTCAATTTTGGTGATTTGTTTTTACTACTTCACTGGTTTTGCGAATGTTTGTCTCTACATTATCCATACACCTTAAATGATCTTTCTAAAAGCAAACAAACAACAAATTTCTAAGTGTCAATTGTTATCATTGTATGAAGAAGTAGGGATTACTCCCTATTCACTTGGTTGGATATCCAGGAACTTAGTGACCTGAGGTCATCAGACCGGACAGTTACTGTGCGCCACTGGAGTGAAAACAAAGCGATCAGCTGTGTTTGCTTATACGCCATACGTAGCATGATAGGTCCCAGTTTCAAGAAATTTGCATTTTTTTTTTAAATATTGACTAATCAATGTTCCAACTTAATCTCCAATCCTTTGAGACAATGTATGATCATCGATTGTGAAATGTGGTGTTGCTTTGTTGAATTTTCGGTCAATTCGAAATTTCTGCAACAAACCCAAATTTTAATCATGTATGTTCAACAAGCCTACATTGAAATACCCAGCAGGTGTACCAGTAACAAGTACAATGTTCAATTGTCTGTAAAAAACAATACAAACTTCAATTAATTGTTATACTTGACTGCACAACCAACCAAGGCATCTAATTAATGAAAATAGTGTTAAATTAACAATTGGTAATCGTAAAAATTTGTCTGACTTTGCACACCGCATGCAGACACACACGGACTTGCCGTTCATGTAACGCGCAAAGCTTTGTTTTCACTCCAGCAAATGACGTCATCTCCCGGATGTGATGTGGCACCAACCAAGTGAATATTCAATGCAGAAGGCAAACTTATTTTGGACAAGTAAAGCTTTCTCGGAAGAATTCATAACAAAGAAAATTGCTGCAGATACTGTAACTCCACATGTAAAGAAGAAGCTGAATACTGATTTTTGCGGAAGATACTTCTAGGAATATCACGAAGATAAAAAAAAGCTGATATACAAGTCTGATTATTGTGTGCTACCATTGTAAATGTCTAAATCGAAGATAATGTCACAATCACAAATGGTTTTAACCAAGTGTCTAACCATCCCACAAAATACTACCAAAAGTAAAAATTCACAATGTAGAAATAAAACTTACATCTCATCCCCATTGGTTTTGGTCAAATGTCCCATTGCTCCATTGCACGAAAATTCAAAACCTGCAATTGCTGGATGTTGTGGATGTTTCTTACTTTCTTTTTCTAACTCAATCTCTTGTGTGAGAAAATCTGCCAGGTGTTTATCAGCTAAAAAAAAAGACACATTGTAAACATGTTACATACACAATATTGATCAAGAATGATGTGTATCATAAACAGACACAAAGATCTCAAATTTAATGGTTTAAGCATTACTCTCTTCGAGACTTTAATCAAAACTTCCAATGGAATACATGTGCTGAACAAAGACTCATGCTCAACAATCAACTTTACTCTAATATTAAAGGATTAGTTCAGGGGGCAAGCATGACCATCTTATATGAAAGAGCACTTCAAAAGTAACAAAATGGTGAAGAAAGGATTGCAAAATCTTATTCCATTAAGGAGATATTCAAGTTTAAAGGTTGGTTTCATTTCTGTAGAAACGACTGAAATCAGACTAGTTGTGACATCACAGCCTCAGATTCCTTAAAGTCTTTATGTATTTTGGGGAAAATTTATTTAATTTTTTCACTATTTAAATTATTTTTCTTTAAACTTTCTTCAGGTGGTATATTATAAACACCCTTATTACTTTTATGACATATCCCATGGTTTACAAGCCACAAAATTGCAGGAGAAAATATGATAGAACACTTAAAGACTTTGAGGAATCTGAGGCTATAACACCACAACTAATCTGATTTCCATACAAATGATACTGAACTTTAAACTTGAATATCTCCTTAACAGAATAAGATTTTTGAATATTTTTTTTACTATTTTGTTTCTTTTGAAGTCGTCTTTCATATACTGTAAACTTTTGTGACCACTGAACTAATCCTTTAAGACACCAATCAGCAAAGTACCATGGCTCTTACAAAAGTGATGTAATAATAAAAGAAAACAACTTTTAAAAGATTTTGGGAGATTTCTAAATACACAAGTGGAAGCAGTTTTTATCTAAGAGTACTGTAAAAGATCTGAGTGTACTGATCCAATTCTTTAAACTTTTTTTTTTCCGTGAAGTTTGTTAAGGATTTGTAAGTTGAGTGGATCAGAACAGAGCATGTTGAAGATGCCAATAAGAACTGATTTTGAGTCGGAGAAGATGACAAAGTAGAGAAGGAGAGCTGTGAAGTTTAGAGCTAGGAGGATAGCCTTTGCTTCAGCAGAGTAGATGGAGGCTCCATCAGGTAACCTTGAAGAAAGGGTGAGGCCGGGACAAGCAGCGGCAGCTGCAGAGAAGCCTTCCCATGTGGAGCCATCGGTGAAGAGGAAATAGTAGTCACGGAAGTGTCTAATGAGTTGGCAGTACTTGGAGCGAAAGAAGGCTGGGCTGTGAAGAGCTTTCGTGTAGGAGAAAAGGCCAAGGTAAACTTAGGGAGGAGGGATAACCCAGGTGAGAGTGGGAGCAATATTGTGCCTGGGTATCAAAAAAATGTTGGCTTTGGGGAAATAAGAATGCATACGGATACCAAACGGTGGGGGAGGGGGGGGGGGAATGTGTTTGTTGAGAGTGAAGAGGTTGGTGAAGGAAGGATAGTGGGTGGAATAGGAACAGGGATTTCATGGGTCAGTGAGGATGCAAAGAGCAAAAGAGAGACCGGTCCTGGTACACATGAGGTCAAGGAGCAGTTCATTGGCCTCTACGTGAAGACTGGTGACGGGCGTGGTGTGGGTGGCGCCAAGGCAGAGCCTTAGGACAGTGTTTTCGATGACTTCGATGTGCCTCAAGTAAAGTTTGCGGGCAGAACCATAACTGATGTTGCCGTAGTCCAACTTAGATCTGAGAAGGGAGCAATATAAGGTGAGCAAGGTGAGACGATTGGCTCCCAGTCGGTGCTGGAGAGGGCCTTGAGGAGATTTGAGGGTTTTGTAACAGTTGGTTTTTAGGATGTTGATGTGGGGGAGGTAAGAGAGCTTGGAATCGAGAGCGATTCCAAGGAAATGAGAACTGTTCTTACTGGGAATAATGGAATTTTTGAGACAGAGATTGGGACGAAGGAAGAAAGAGTTGCTGTTGTTGAAATGAATGAGAACAGTTTTGTCTTTGGAGAAATTGAAGCCATTGGTGTCACTCCAGTGAGTTAAGTTGTCCAGGCATTTTTTAAGATTATTTTGGAGACCTTGGAAGCATGGAGAGGATGAGAAGATGGACAAATTTTGAGGATAAAAAGAGATAGGGAGAAAATACTGCCTTGGGGCACACCCAGGTGTTGGGTATACCGTTAAGAGTAGGTGTTACTGATTCGCACCCTGAAATGGTAAGAATGGAGATAGATCTGGATGAAGGTTGGAAGAAGACCTCTGAGACCAAAGAAGTGAAGGTCCTTAAGGATACCATACCGCCAGGTGATGTCAAAGGCCTTTTGAAGGTCAAAGAAGATGGAGATAGTGTGGTGATATCTGACGAAGGCTTCACGGATATAGGTGTCAAGTTTGAGGACATGGTTCAGGCAATTCCGGTTTCTCCTGAAGTCGTTTTGAGATGAGGAGAGGATGGAGTTCTTCTCAAGGTACCAGCAAAATCTATAATTGACCATACGTTCCATTATCTTGCAGATGCAGGATGTGAGAGCGATGAGGTGATAGTTAGTGGGAAAGGATCTGTCTTTGTTGGGCTTGGGGATGGGGATAATGATGACCTCTCTCTAAATGTTGGGGAAAGTATTTGAGGATCACAGATGATTGTAAATCTTGAGTAAGATGTCAAGAGAAGTTCTGGAAAGGTTTTTTGAGGAGATTACAGTAGATGCCGTCAGGGCTATGGGAAGAGGACCCATATTTTTTTAGGGCGGAAGAGAGCTCGGAGAAGGTGAACGGAAGGCTATAGTTTTCCTGATTGTTAGACTGGAATTTAAGAGAATTTTTCTCAACCTCAATTTTCATTGGAGGAGGTTTTGGTGAAAGTGGAGGCTAAGCTGTCAGAGATTTTTGTTTTGCTATGGATGAGGTGAGAGATATTGTTTGAGGTGCTTTTCCCTTTGAAGTTTGGGATCATGTTCCAGACTTTGGAGGGTCTGGAGATCCAAGGAGGAGACGTAGGTTTCCCAGGAGATCTTTTTGCTGAATTTGATAGTCTACCTGGCTTTGGCTCTGAGAATGTGGAAGTTATCCAGGTTTTGGGGAGATGGGTGGGTTTTGAGGAGACAGAGGGTTTTCTCCTTAAAAGAGATTGCTTTTTTGCAATCAGTGGAGAACCAGGGCTTGAAGTTCTTCGGGGTGGAGGAGGAAGTGGGGATAGAAAAGTTGGTGATTTTCAAAACCTTGGAAATGGAGACACGGGGTTGTCGGAGAGAAGAATGTCATTGGTAATGGAGATGTTGCATGAACTGGAGTCAAGATTGCAGTCTGTGTGCGCCATGCTAGAATTTCCAGTTTGTAGGGAAGGTGTGCGTCAAGGAGGGGAGGGTGGAAATGAGGATGGGGAAATGGTCACTACCACAAAACGAAGGGTGAACTCTCCAGTTGGAGAATTCTACGCAGAGGGAGGTTGCAAATGGAAAGATCAATCTTGGTCGCAAATGGAGAAATAAATGTTGGTGAAAATGCCTGTACCTGGGTGTAAGTGGGAGAGCCATCATTGAGGAGACAAGAGGTTACAATGGTTCAGAAAGTTTTCAATGTGTTTACCCCTGACAGTCGAGGAGCCCCAAAGAGGGTTGTGAGTAGTTAAGTCACCCACTAGGATGAAGGGTTTAGGAAGTTGGGAGATGAGGTTGTCGAGGTCAGTGGGGGAAAGGGGGAAGTTAGGAGGGATGTGAAGGTTACAGAGTGTGATGGTTTTGTGTAAGGTCACGAGACGGCAGGCGGTTTGAGTGAATAGGGACGAGGCTCGAAGCGATATCATTCCTGATGTAGATACAAGAGCCGCCAGAAGCTTTTCTGGCATTCTGGGAAATAAAGTGTGACCCCGAGTACCCTGGAATAGGGGTGGAGTTGGTGGAGGATGAAAATGTTTCCTGAAGGCAGATGACAATGGGGTTAAAGGTGGATATCAGAAGTTCAAGTTCCACGAAGTTGGCAGAGAGTCCGTGACAGTTCCATTGTATGATATCAGCCATTTCAAAATAGTTAAGAGGGGACCCTGAGGGGAGTTAAAGTCCAAGGAGGGGGGTAGAGTCCAGGGAGGTTGGCCGACATCCATGTCTTAGAAAGGGTTGTGGTCTATGAAGGAGAGGATTAAAGATGAAAAAAGTTGGACCGTGGTGTTCCGGTCGTTGTTATGAGTTGGTGTTGGGTGGCTGGTGTTCTGAGTTGAAAAGATTTGGTTTCTGTTGGTTTTTAGAGGGTTTTCTGTTAGTGTAGGGCTGGATTTTTTTGCCTGAAAAGTGAGGGGTAGAAGGTGAGATTGAGGAAGGTTGGGAAGATTTGTGTTGGTTGACAGGAGATCTTAAGGTGTTCAGAAGGTTGCCTTTGATTTTCTTATGAGTTAAGGTGTTCTGTTGGGTTTATGATCCTTAGGAGGTGGCATGTTCTTCAAATGGTTTCCTCTAAAAGGGAGAGAGTAGCTGCATATTGATGTGAGGGGCCTGAAGTGATGGTGGATGAGAAAGTGGAAGAGGGGAAGACTGAAATAAATGAGGGAGGGGTAAAAGAGTGGCTTTTATCCCGTGGGAAAGCTGGTCAATCCAGACTGTCAGTCTGGACGGCCCTTGAAAACTGCAGGTGCGGGAGAAGATGGGGTTGTTATTGGTGGGATTGTTGTTGTTGGTGATGGTAGGGTTGGTGTGGGTGAGAGCTTGGAAAAAGGTGCCGGTGTTGACGTTAAGCTGGTTTGGGGTTTTAGAATCTGGTATCTTTCTGGCTTCCAGGTAGGAGACGTTTTGGAGGGTTTTTATTATGGAGACCTCCTTTTCCCTGAGCCACTTAGGGCAGGAGTTGGAGAAGGCAGGGTGGTTTCCAGAACAGTTAATGCAATTGGGTTTGTTTTGACAGTTTGTAAGGTCATGGGAGGGTGAGCCACAAGTGGCACAGCGGGCTTGGGAGAGCAGTTGTTTTTCCCGTGGCCGAATATTTGGCAGTTGTGCATCTGAGAGGGTTAGGTGTGTAAGGCAAGAGGGGGATGTTAAGGTAACCAATAAGGATAGACGTGGGGAGGTAAACATGAGGAAGTAGGTGCTGGTCTGGATGGTGGTATTGTTGCAAGAGAGGGGAAGTTGGCGGACGTCAGTGATGCCCTATGAGTCCAGTTCGATTTTTATTTGCTCGAGGGGGGTTCCCCAAAGATTGTGGCACTTGATTACCTGCGTGGAGGAACTGAGGTAGTGGTGGGGGGGAAGGGGGATGATATTGACACTGGTTGGTATAGGCAAGGGTTGTGGAGGCTAGGAGGAGTTTGGATTAAGTAGAGGTGGAACATTTGACCAGGTCTCTGGACTTTGGGTGCTTAACTAATCGGGGTACCAATGATACCCTGCAAAGCCTTGGTGAGGGCAATGGGGAGAGGTTGTGGAGGCCTGAATCACTGGGGAGGGGGTGGAGAAAATGATTAATTTTGGCAATGGTGAGGGGTGGGAAATTGTAAGGAGAGGGGGAGGGGAGAAATGGGAGGGGAGGAATGGGAGGGAACATGATGCTGAGGGGGGAGGATGGCCTTTTGAAGCGTTTCTGGGCGTGGATATGACTGATCAAAAGTTCAGTATTGCAGGCGAGGCAGAAAGATTTCGGGGAGTCTGATAACAGATAGCAGTGTGTGAGAAGGAATGGCCAAGACGAATACGGGAGATGACAACATCTTCTCTATGGTATTTACTGTGTGAGGAGTTGAATTCGACCTTTTCTGACGGGAAGTCCCGAGGTCTGATGTTTGCATGATGGAAACAAAAAATAAATAAAAAAATAAATAGAAGGGAGGGTGGGTAAAAAGAAGGCAGCAAGTGCCCCAGTGGCAGGGAAGGATGGCAGGAGGCAGAATGGGATTAGGTTCAATGGGGAAAAAGCACAGAAAAATGGGTAGTGGAAAGAGATGGGGAGAAGCCCAGGAGCTGCCCACACTAGGTGACTGTCCCCGGTGCGCTGTGTGAGTTAGGCTAAGCAAAAATCGTATTTAGGCGTGGAGACAAAAAATCGGAAAGGTCATACCAAAATCCAGAGGAAAAAAGTCATAAAATTCAAGAACGAAAACAGGAGAAGTACACAGAAACATAGATTAAAATGGAAAAGTGTGAAAATGCATAGCTGAAAGTGATTAGAATTGAAAAAATGGAATGAAAAATTGTACTATGTAATGAGTCGTCTTGTCTCGTTGAGGTGCGACACGTTATTAACATTATCAGATTGGCTAAAAAATTGTATTTTGAAAAATGTTTTGATGACAATAAAAACAGCCTAAAGTAAACTTGGGATATCATTAATAAAATTCTCGGTCGTACTTTAGCCAAAAGGTGGAACCTTTGGGGGAGATGGGGTTCCTCTTTTCCTTCTATTTTCACTATTTCACTTTTCTATACAAATCCTTTGAAATTAATTAAATTACGTCACCTGAGCTTCTTGTAAAAGCTCCGGTTTCTAAGCCCCTCCACCATTTTCTCATAAATTGTTGTCTTCTCATTGTAAATATTGTAATATATGCATAAAAATGGAAAATAAATGTATCAAATAATATCAAATTGAAGTATAATGGGCAGATTACGAGGATATGACTGATCAAAAGTTCAGTATTGCAGGCGAGGCAGAAAGATTTCGGGGAGTCTGATAACAGATAGCAGTGTGTGAGAAGGAATGGCCAAGACGAATACGGGAGATGACAACATCTTCTCTATGGTAGTTACTGTGTGAGGAGTTGAATTCGACCTTTATTTGTTGGTTGTTACTAGTCTCAAGATTCCAGGAGTTTTGGTTGGACAAGGCATTGTCAACAGCCCTGTCAACCCTTTCATTCCCCAAAATAACGAATGTGGCTAGGAATCCAGAAGATGATGATTTTCTTCCCAGAGGAAGAGAGAAGGTAAATCTTGTTTAAGATTTGTAAGATAAGGGGATTGGACCAGAGCATGTTTAGAATGCCTGTGAGAACTGATTTGAAGTCAAAGAAAATGACGAAACGTGAGTGGAATGAAAGTTCTATGAAGTTTATGACATGGAGGATCGCTTTTGCTTGAGCTGAATAGATGGAAGCCAACATACTACCCTTTTTCCTTAGGAGCACTAAAACTGACCTCTTCTTTGCTCTACGCATTATCCGATTTCTAGAATTTTCAGTAAGCTCCACCTACTCATTATATTCATGACATCACTACCACAACATTAGAACATATGTACAGACCATGACCCATCTGTGTACCACATAACAAATCTGATATATAGTTAATAAGATGTAGTATGGTGTTTACATTTAACAATTTCTTACTATGCCACACCCACCATGCATATTAATGACATCTCTTAATAACATAAAGCATGTACACAATCACCAACAAAATTACCATGCCCAATATGACACAAAACGGACATACGTTGCTGATTTATCACTTTTTCAAAAGGTTCACTTCAAGCCCCGCCAACTTAATAAGCATAAAATCACCACCAAAAACATTAAGGCACATCTGCAGATCATGGGCTATCTTTGTACCAAACAAAACGTGAATCCAGTTCATAGTATTTCAGATATCGTGTTTACAAGCTTTTTGTTTACTAAATCATATTAAGCCCCGCCCACTATGCATATTAATGAAAATCAACGTTTGCACATCATGAACATGTACACACCAGCTATCATTATAAGTATACGATATATGAAACAAAACAGACATGGGGTTGTTAAAATATTAATATTTCTAGATTTTTACATTATGCCCGACCTCATTAATATGCATGACATCACCACCAAAATCACAAGGGCACATCTATAGATCATGGGCTATCTGTGTACCACATATGACATGAATCCAGTTCACTGTTTTTAGGACACCGTATTTTCAAACTCTTTTCAGCAAAATTATATTAAGCCCCGCCCACTGGTATTTACAAACTCTTTTCAGCAAAATTATATTAAGCCCCGCCCACTAAGCATATTAATGAAATTTATTGTTTTTACATCAAGAACATGTACACACCAGCTAACATCCTAAATGTACCAAATATGCAACAAAACAGACATGTTAAAAAATTAACATTTTCAGTTTGTTATATTAAGCACTGTCTACTCATTAATATGCATAACACCACCACCAAAATCAACAAGGCAACTTTACAGACCATGGGCTACCTGTGTACAATATATGATATGAATCCACCTCACCATTCTTAGATATCATGTTTACAAGCTTTATTTGGCAAAACCACTTCAAGCTCCGCCCACTGCACATTATGAGATTCAACGTTTTTATACCATGAGCATGTAAACACTACCTAACAACATTATTATACTAAATATGAAAGAAAACGGACATACGGTTGTTGAAATATGTGTATTTCAATATTTTTATGTTAAGCCCCGCCCACTCATTAATATGCATGACATCATCACCAAAAACAATGGGGCACATCTACGGACCATGGGCTACCTGTGTATTATTTATGATATGAATCCAGTTACCATTCTTGAGATATCATGTTTACAAGCTTGGCGTTACACACACACATATGTCTTCATGACCACATAGGTTCCTGATGCCATTGCATCAGAACCAAAAAAGGAGGGTTTATCAAGAGCTTTTGTGTAAGAGGCAAGGCCAAGAAAGACTTGGAGGAGGAGAGGGTAGGGGGGGGGGGGGTATAATCCAGGTAGAGAAAATGTTGATGTTGGCTTTGGGGAGGTTGGATTTTATTCAGATCCCAAGAGGTGAAGGGACGCGTTTGATGAGATTGAAGAGGTTTTTAAAGGAAGCGATTAGAATGAAAACATGGGTTCCGAAAGTCTGTGAGAATGCATACAGCAAAGAGACCGGTTTTGGTGCTCCTGAGGGAAAGGGAAACATTGGCTTTTACGTGAAGGCTGGTAATGGGAGTGATTTGGATGGCTCCTGGGCAGATCCTAAGGGCTGTGTTTTCGATTGACCTCGATGTGCCTTGAGTAAAATTTGCAGGCAAAACCGTAGATGAAATTGCTGTAGTCCAGCTTTGATCTAAGGAGAGAGAGCAATGTAAGGTAAGCAAGGTGAGATGATTAGCTAGTTGATTAGTCAGTGTTGGAGAGGACTTTGAGAAGATTGAGAGTATATAACAATTAGTTTTAAGAGTAGTGATATGAGGAAGATAAGAAATCTTAGAATCGAGAGTAATCCCTAGAAATCTAAAGCTTTCCATACATGGAATGATAGAATCTTTTAAGGCCAAGGATGGGGCGAAGGATGGGGCGGAGGACGGGGCGGAGGATGGGGCAGGGGCGGAGGATGGGGCAGAGGATGGGACGAAGGATGGGGTGAAGGATGGGGCGAAGGAAGAGACTTGGTGTCATTGAAATGGATGAGAACAGCTTTTTCTTTACAAAATTTTCGGCCATAGGTGTCACTCCAAAGCAACAGATTGTGTATGCAGATTATTATTCTCCAGTGTTTGGAAGCATTTGGGAAGAAGAAAAGACAGCAAATCGTCCACAGAGAGAGCAATTGATGTTATGGGAGAGAGCTTTGGTGATGCTGTCAATTTTCAGGATAAAAGAGTTTGAGAGAGAATGCTACCTTGAAGGACACCCATATGTCGGCTATACCTTTTAGAGTAGGTGTTTCCACTAGTTATAAGTTTTAAATACGGGCCATGAAATACGAGATTGAAAGTAGTTCTGGATAAAGAGTGGAAGAAGACCTCTGAGACCAAAGGAGTGCAAGTTCTTGAGAATGCCCTACCACCAGGTTGTGTCGAAGGGCTTTTCAATGTCGAAGAAGATGGAAATGGTGTGGTGGTTCCTGATAAAGGCTTCATGGACATAAGTGCCTAGTTTCATAACATGCTCTAGACGATTCCGATTGCTCCTTAAGTTTTTTTGTGTGGAGAAGAGAATGGAGATCTTTTCGATGTACCAGCATTCTATAATTGACCATGCATTCCATTATCTTACAGAGGCAAGAAGTGAGGTTGATGGGACGATAGTTATTAAAAATCCTTTTGTCTTTGTCGGGCATTGGAATGGATAATGATAGCCTTTCTACAAATGTTAGGGAAGGTTTTGTAGGACCAGAGATGGTTGTAAATCTTCAGTAAGATATCCAGGGAAGACCTGGAAAGGTTTTTGAGGAGATTACATGTATAGTGAATGCCATCATACCAACTGGGAATACAGCCAGTAGTTTTGAAAGGAATTTGCTCACAATATTTAAAAGCTTTACAGAATAGATGTTGCCCTTGAGTTTTCAAAAAGAAAGCAAATTTCAGCAAAATTTTAGGCTTTTCAAAAGAAGTATATTACACTTAGAGGAGACATATAATTTGAAATAATCCTTATTTCATATAATAGAAATAAACATAACAAATTTTCTGACAAATCTTATGCCTCCGAAAGTAATCTAACAGATTTTTTGAAATTATTAAAAAGTTTAATGCTAATACTATGAGAGCTGCCACTTTAAATTTAAAACATGCAGGAAAATGATGTCATCGGCCCAACAATACGTTGCATTGTATTTCTTTTCAATGCAAAATGTCAAGGACATTAGTAGGAAATATTTTCCCCTCATGACCCATCTTTATTTTCCCCCTCACGACCCATCTTTAACTTTTCACTTTAAGCCCTTTAACCATACAGTTATTTACCAGCTTATATCCTAGCAGCATTATTATTCAGTTATTACTCCTCCTAGTGATAAACTCGTTCATTCATGCAAATTATCTCCATATTCGCCTATTTTATACATTATATGGATCATAATGATACCTCTTACAATGTACTTATTCACTATTAAAAGAAACATACTTGTGGTCAACCTATCTTTCACTGACCAGCCAATTCCTCACTTTCTTCCTTTGTTGTTTTCACTTGGTTTTATAATGCAGTAATGTTCCACTTGGTTTTATAATGCAGTAATGTTTCACTTGGTTTTATAATGCAGTAATGCTTTACTTGGTTTTATAATGCAGCAATGTTCCACTTGGTTTTATAATGCAGTAATGCTCCACTTGGTTTTATAATGCAGTAATATTTCACTTGGTTTTATAATGCAGCAATGTTTCACTTAGTTTTATAATGCAGCAATGTTCCACTTGGTTTTATAATGCAGTAATGTTCCACTTGGTTTTATAATGCAGTAATGTTTTACTTGGTTTTATAATGCAGCAATGTTTCACTTGGTTTTATAATTCTGTTAAGTACACTTGCATCTGTTTGTGATTTGGAGATTTTGAGTTAAAAACGTGATTTAAAGTTTTGAATTCAATTTGTGTTTTTGTTATTATAGTGTAATATTCCATGTAGCTCCCCACCCTAGCCTCCATCCTGACAATGTGGAGTTAAGGAGCCTACACATGCCTACATACAAAATTATCAAAACATGCTGTTAAATCTGTCCCATCATTTTGGAATAAACATTTTAAGTAAATTGATAAAGAAATACATTATAATCCTTATGTCCTTGTTTAGGAAATTATGTTATCATGCACAAGATTTCAATACAGAATTGAAAAAAAAGCTGGCCGCCTCCATGTGTCGACTTCAAGCATGAATAACTTAAGATAGGAATAAGATTTTGACTTGCTTTTTTTGGAAGTTGGTTTAGATTTGTACGCTCTATCGATGAATTAATGATTGTATCAGACTTTATGTCCCCTTTAAAGATCAGGTAGCAACCACTTGACTTACATGTACAGTAATTGGAAGAAAATATGCTATAAACCATGAAAATACTTTTGACCTATATTAACCCATTGTTTTTCAATTCTTTACCACCATTTTTTGAATGGGAGCAATTGAATATAACCAAGAGAAATTAAATTTCCATCGTGCTCTCTACCAAAATTTAGCAGGAGAAAAAGTCTATAAGGCTTACAGTGACTGGAAGATTATGAGTTGTCCTCTTTTTCATACATTTACATCACAACTTTAACATTCATTAAAAAAAATTCACAGTGCTGTGATTATCAGAACTCTGAAACTACATGTGCTACTGTCGTAATTTAACAACTACTCTGTTCAGAATTTAAAACTTTTTCAAATCAAATTGTCAATATTTCATCCATATCAAATAGGATCCTCAGCCTTACTAAAAAATCTATTAAGTGTATGGATGTGGATATGTTCAGAGTTATTACAAAACTATAAGGAGACCAGTTTCAGAATATTGCAAGCCAGTTTAAAATTTGTATACCAACCAAGATGCCAGGAAAATTAAAAAAGTACAGAAAAGAGCAACCAAGTTGATTCTTTCTATTCAACATCTTCTGCATTGTGACCGTTTAAGAACTATTGGCATCAGAATCATATGATACAAGTGTATACAATTCTGCATGGTTTGGAAGGCATTAATTTTGAGACCTTTTTTGAGGAAGATAAGATTCTAAAGATTCCAGGAAAAGAGGTCACATATGAAAACTAATAAAATAGATGCAGGACAACATGACACCTATCTACTTTTGCTTTTCGGATTATCAATACTTGGAAGAGTTTGAATGATCGTGTTGTTAATGACCCATCAATAAACAGTTTTAAGTCAAGGTTTAATGTTTTTTGCAATGATCACCCATTAAAGTTCAACCCTGACTGCCTGTAACTGCTGGCTATCTGCCAGGCATGTATGAAGTGTTTGTGAAACCTGTCTGCAAGCCATGATCTGTAGAACGCAACAAAAGACCTCCATGGCAGTGTAGTAAAGCTTCAGCTTTTTAATCTAGCGTCCTGGGTTCAATTCCCGGTGGGTCTCCACCCAGTGTTCCACAACTGGTTAATAAAAGGACTGTGGGCATCTTGACGTAAACACTCCAATGGAGGTCTATTGGGATGTTATAAACCTTAATAAACCAACCAAACAAGTCTACAACTTACTGACCTCTCAACCTTAGGTAAGAAATAGGGTGGAATGGTGGATACGAAAATAAGATCTGTTTAATATCCTTTAAATTTATGGTACTCTATGGTTGCAATTTTGCTTCAACACATACATTTTTACAAGAATTTACTGTTTTCACCCTGAAATTTGATGGCAAAAATTGGCTGATCACCAAGGGTCTATGCAATTATCTGGGGCAAGACAAATTGTGACAGAAATGCATTTCATGCAAGGAACCAGCTGCAAAGTGGAAAGCAATTTTATACACCAACTTTTAGTCTAACGTAACTAATAACAGTGAAAAACTTGGGATCTGTCCGAGTTTTAGAATAATGGAAAGCAAACAAAAGGACACCATACATTAATATCATGACCAAACACATTGACCATTTTTCCTTTTGTCATGCCGAACCTAATGAAAACACATTCTTCTTATTGTTTAACATGTTAGTTGTTACTGTATAGCCCCTAGATACCTTTTGTATGAAGACATGCCGCTTGACTACCGCATGTACATGCTTTGCTTGGCCACCTTACATTTTTGGACACATGGCTTACAACACTATCCGATATGACTGTTCCATCACCATGTGTGTTGCACATGTACCACATCGAGCGTGTGATAGCACGACTTATTTGCCCGAACTTTCCTTCCACTTGCAAAACTGGGGAAGGCTTGCATGTAGAAAATCTTGAAGACTTTTGTACAATTTTTCCAGCTTGGCAAGCGAAACTTCTTGAAATACTTAAAGCCATCCTTGTATCTTTGCAGATTTAACTTTATTCGACCAAATGCTGTGATTGCGCTATGCACTGCAATTGCTTGAGTTGTTGTAAGGTCGGTACCGGTTGAGTTCAATTCTTAGCCTATGTGCAGTCGTTACTATACTAAATCCTTGAATGTTTCAGGTAGGGCTACAGCGCTTACATAGGTTAAATCCGAAATCTCCAATATTAAATCTGTTGTGTGAGTAAACTCTTAAAAAATATTTGAAGTCCGGCCAAGATGTGCTAGCTCGAAAATGTGTTGCCGTTCCCGACGCCCCTCACGGCCCAACGGATAGGGATTTGACCCCGACACTCAGTCAGATCTTTAGATCTGTGCCCAGACAACACCTTGCAATGACTATATCTAGAATATTTTGAAGGGAAATGAATTTATGAGAAAAATAAAATTCGCAAAATTGAAAGTGAGCTCCCATTGACTTAGCACGTAAAAAGCGACAGCTCGAAAATGTGTTGCCGCTTTCGACCCCCCTCACGGCCGAATGGATAAGGATTTGACCCTGACACTACATCCAATCTTCAGATCTATGCCCAAAATAGAATATCTAATTATTACATGAGAAATATTTCGTAGGAAAGTAACTTTATAAAAGAAATTCACTTTAAATTTTTGAAATAATTCCACTAAACTTAGCGTAAAAAAGTGCTAGCTCGAAAATGTGTTGCCGCTCCCGACGCCCCTCACGGCTTAACGGATAGGGGTTTGACCCCGACACCCAGTCAGATCTCTAGATCTATGCCCAGACAACACCTTGCAATGACTATATTTAGAATATTTTTAAGGGAAATGAATTTATGAAGGAAATAAAATTCAAAAAATTGAAAATGAACTCCCATTGACTTAGCACGTAAAAAGTGACAGCTCGAAAATGTGTTGCCGCTTTCGACTCCCCTCAAGGCCGAATGGGTAAGGATTTGACCCCGACACTACATCCGATCTTTAGATCTATGCCCAAAATAGAATATCTAATTATTACATGAGAAATATTTCGTAGGAAAGTAAATTTATGAAACAAACTCACTTTAAATTTTTGAAATAATTCCACTGGATCTCTAGATCTATGCCCAGACAACACCTTGCAATGCAGCAATGACTAAACAAATCCGTTCTATTTTGATAATTTGTAAGTGTATTTTTTTTTCATTTATCATTTTTCCCGACCATTATTAATTTCCCTCATAAATTCATTTTTTATATTTTCCAAATATTATAGAATATTGGAAGGTGTTCTCTGGGCATAGATCTAAAGATCTCACTGGGTGTCGGGGTCAAATCCCTATCCGTTGTGCCGTAAGGGGCGTCGGGAGCGGCAACACATTTTCGAGCTAGCACTTTTTTACGCTAAGTCCAGTGGAATTATTTCAAAAATTTAAAGTGTTATTCTTTCATAAATTTACTTTCCTACCAAATATTTCTTATGTAATAATTAAATATTCTATTTTAAGCATAGATCTAAAGATCGGATGTAGTGTCGGGGTCAAATCCTTACCCATTCGGCCGTGAGGGGGGTCGAAAGCGGCAACACATTTTCGAGCTGTCACTTTGTACGTGCTAAGTCAATGGGAGTTCATTTTCAATTTTTTGAATTTTATTTTCTTCATAAATTCATTTTCCTTCAAAATATTCTAGATATAGTCATTGCAAGGTGTTGTCTGGGCATAGATCTAGAGATCTTACTGGGTGTCGGGGTCAAATCCCTATCCGTTGTGCCGTAAGGGGCGCCGGGAGCGGCAACACATTTTCGAGCTAGCACTTTTTTACGCTAAGTCCAGTGGAATTATTTCAAAAATTTAAAGTGTATTTCTTTCATAAATTTACTTTCCTACCAAATATTTTTCATGTATTAATTGGATATTACATTTTGGGCATAGATCTGAAGATTAGATGTAGTGTCAGGGTCAAATCCTTACCCATTTGGCCGTGAGGGGGTCGAAAGCGGCAACACATTTTCGAGCTGTCGCTTTTTACGTGCTAAGTCAATGGGAGCTCATTTTCAATTTTGCGAATTCTATTTCCTTCATAAATTCATTTTCCTTCAAAATATTCTAGATATAGTCATTGCAAGGTGTTGTCTGGGCATAGACCTAGGGATCTGACTGGGTGTCGGGGTCAAATCCCTATCCGTTGGGCCGTGAGGGGCGTCGGGAACGGCAACACATTTTCGAGCTCGGGAGTCAGATTTTTGTTCTCATTTGTTACTGATGTAACCTTGTGTAAGCGCTGTGACTCCTTCTCGAATGTTTTGACAGTTTGGAGAGTCAGATATCATCTGACGTTTTCGCCACAGACACTGCTATTTACAGTATGCAAGTATTGCCTGTGAGTATTGCCTGTGGGTATTGCCTGTGGGTATTGCCTGTGAGTATTGCCTGTGAGTATTGCCTGTGAGTATTGCCTGTGAGTATTGCCTGTGAGTATTGCCTGTGAGTATTGCCTGTGAGTATTGCCTGTGAGTATTGCCTGTGAGTATTGCCTGTGAGTATTGCCTGTGAGTATTGCCTGTGAGTATTGCCTGTGAGTGTTGCCTGTGAGTGTTGCCTGTGATTGCCTGTGAGTAGTGCCTGTGAGTATTGCCTGTGAGTGTGCCTGTGAGTTGCCTGTGAGTATTGCCTGTGAGTATTGCCTGTGAGTATTGCCTGTGAGTATTGCCTGTGAGTATTGCCTGTGATTATTGCCTGTGAGTATTGCCTGTGAGTATTGCCTGTGAGTATTGCCTGTGAGTATTGCCAGTGAGTATTGCCTGTGAGTTTTGCCTGTGAGTATTGCCTGTGAGTATTGCCTGTGAGTTTTGCCTGTGAGTATTGCCTGTGAGTATTGCCTGTGATTATTGCCTGTGAGTATTGCCTGTGAGTATTGCCTGTGAGTATTGCCTGTGAGTATTGCCTGTGAGTATTGCCTGTGAGTATTGCCCGTGTTTATCTCACTAGTTTGGTCATCATTGAATGACTATACACTATGTTTTTCTAAAAGAAACAGATACTTTGGTCGTGTGCAGTGGGCGGCGTTACGGGATGCATGCGTCCATGCGTTCCGGCGCAAATGGATATGCATTGTGAACATCGTATAGCTCTTGAAGATACTCAAGGTCCACCTCGAGTATGTAACCCTCTTCTGCATCCGATGAACTTGGCGTATCCAGCGGGGCACCTCATCCACCCATTCGAATCCACCCGTGGGTAGTGTTTGGCTCATCGCACAACCATACAGGTTATTTGTGTCTAGAAATAGAATATGATTGTTATAGGCTTGGAAGGGTCATAGCCTGAGACGTAGGGGTTGTTGGCTTTAACATATCGCTTGGATACCATGGAGATACACCTTGCATGCCTTTCTCGAAGAACGTGTCAATGCATGTAATAGTCGGTTAAAAGTTCCAATTCTACACCTGTATATATCAAGAGTGCATCCCAAGACAATCCAGGGTTTGCATAATAGTGTGAAGGATCTAAACCATACTGCTGCAAGCACGTCTTCCGACAGTCTGATATATCTCAAAGACATCAGCTAGTAAGAGCACATCAGTCCGCAGGTATAGATCGTGATAATCCCCCATGTTATCATATTCGAATGCTTCCAAATTTCCTGTGCATGTTGGTAATCCTCATTGAAAATATGTTCATCCGTGAGCTTGCTATGGAAGGCGTCTTGCGGTGGTAACTACTCTCCGAACGGCTGCCAGGAATCCATATAATCGTAGGGGTAAACGCCCTTGCGCAATAACAATTGTCTTTTTTTCTCATCCGGTTAACATTCAGTTGTGATACAGAATTTATCAGAGTCGTTAGCCGTAATCAGCTTATCCAATGACGTAAGCTGGAATTGTGTGATATCGATGAACCTCAGCTGACCTAGGGTAAAGGATTTATACTTCTCCATGTTGTTGGGGATGCAGGTTATCTTTCCTTCCACTTTGCTGATGGCTTGCATGATCGGATGAGAGTCGTAGCCCCGCAGGTTGTGGCACACAACTGGGATTGGGGTTGTTTTTTTAGCTCAAACGCAGCTTCAGGTTGCAGGCATTGTGCGCAGCACCTCCGTAGTTTCTTGTGATATGGCAGTGGTCGCGACCAGAGTCACCATGTAGAGGGTGTTTTTTTTACATATATGACAGTTCTGTGCTGTTCGGTGTGTGCGCCAATCCTTTCTGGTGATTATCATAGGTCGAGGGTTTGCCAGAACTGCTTTGATCTTAGTTTGTTCCTGCTGTAAAGCCTTAAGAAACTTCTCAGCTGCATTTCGTCCTCGATGTACTACGGGAGGCTCTGTATGACCATCACACCTTACCACTACATACCCATAGCCACACGCTTCATGCTGCTGAGTCTTTGGTACATTGAATTGCGTGGGATTGTATTCTGTGCCATCTGTCTTGAGGGTGAGCGCCTCAAAATCTGCGTAGATTATGTGGGGTGCTGGCAGCTGGTTGTGATAGCTCTGGAAGGACAGCTTGTGTTCTCCTTCTTTTGGCATCTCAATGCGTACAGATGTTTGACCAATTCCCTTGCAATCAGGTCTGTGGGTGTCGAGCAGGTCTTCCGTGGAATAACTATGTAGACACCTCTCGCAGATGTGCTTAGGCTCTCGATGGGTGCTTTGATCATAGAGCAGACGATTGAGGTTTTTGATGCACGTGTAGTGGAACTTATATGTCTTGTTAATCAATAGAAGGTTGATCCTGGGATGTTCTTATCTTGTTTGCTGAGTCTGTGAACGATCACCCCTTTATCCCAACCAAAAATTAGCGAACTTTAAATGAAATTTCCCGATAATTGAAGAAAAAAACTGTCCAAAAATGAAGGAAACTTTCCGAAATGTAAAGAAAATTTCCTGACAAAATGCTGATCTATCCTTTGCTAAAATATCAGCGACTTTGATATGATAGCCATTTGTCGTTGAAGGCCTTCTATACAACATCGGGTGTCATGGACTGATGGACGTATGGACAAGTGTATATCTATAAGGTTCAACAGTTCAATGTCAACGCCATATCCATAAAGTTGCTGTATATTCGTCTGCTTGTGCAGTTGAGAAGGGACAGCATACGGCCCTCCGTTGGCTAATTGGCTACAGTGAAATAATTCGATGCATCTACCATCTTGAACAAGCTGGTTGAAGCGTCGATTTAATTCAGTAAGAAGTAGATGCAACTGTCCAATGCATGAAAGTGTTGCTGCTTGGGGTATTATTCTACAGAGAATGAACTTAAAGTGATTCTGCGTCAATTACATTGATTGTTTTCTTACAAAAACTCTTTTGATTTGTGTCATATATGTTTTAGGTCTATGCATGGTTATCTGAATGAGAATGAATTTGTTCCAGTAATCTGATTTTCTTATTAAAAAAAAACAACCTATCATGTGTTTAAATGATACATTTCTAAGTTCAAAGTTGGGGGTCAAATACCCACTTCTAAAAAGTTGGGGTCAATGGCTCCTTGGCAGCCTAGCTCCCGCTTCCGGCGCCTTTGCCCGAGAGCTTAGCGTTTTTTGGCGTGACTTTGGTATCAGAATAGTGTTTAGCTGTAAAAACACAATATAGCTTAGCATAATTACATTCACACAATGAAATACAATTTTAATCATTTCTGGTATACATATAGGCTACATGTATTTCCAAGAAAACACAACGGTCAATACATATATACCCCGTGTTTCAACTATAACATCACTCTCCCCTAGCACCTGATTACGTCAGGGAAGGCGATAAGAAAAAGATGTTCATCTTATAGCAACCAAAAGGAATAGTAATATAGTGGTAGGATGATATGACCCCCTCCCTCCCGGCCCCTGTCCCCCATGAGTGGCAATCCTCTCCCAAAAATGAGAAAACCATATACTCCTTCTGTTCAAGAAGTTGCTTTGTACTCCTCGTTCTGCCGAGCCGTCATAGATCATGGGAGCATCTGAAAGAAAGTAGAGCAGTCAACACCTAGAAAATACGCCACAAACAAACAGAAAAAGGAGAATTATTTTCCGAAAAATGCCTAGGAGAGACAGATCTGCTCCAACTTAACCCTATACTAGACTGTATGTGACATACAGGAGAAAAAATAAACAGGACAGTATTTTCTTTTGTGAAGGTCTTTTTATGTATACATCTGCTATAGATGTGTGTTTGTTGAGAGCATAAGTTGATGACGTATAGGGTCTGTGGACAGGTGGAGGCTAGTTTGAAAAAGCTACGGTCCCCTCTAAATTGGTCAAAATGGACCATTTTACAATGTTTTTTTATATATACATACAAATGTGTGATGTTTGAACGGACAGTGGTGAATACTTTTGTCTTTCTCTATTGGGTAGCAATGAGCCCAGTGGATCTCACTTATTTTCCTAACCGAGGCGAAATGTTCATCAAAACAAAATATCAATAATTACGCCAACATTCGGACATTGACATAGGTATAGCTCAAGCTTTGTGAAACTAACCTCTTTTTCATAATTACACAAACTAGAATGATGTAAAAAGATATCACGTTTGTGTAAAGGCTCGACAACTGATTTTGTACAAGGAACCGTCTAGCCTCACTTGACTTGACTAGCGGTGCCTGGAACATGACGGGTATACTCGTCTTGCAAGGACTCGGCGTTTACAAGAGAATAGGGGAGTTTATAGGCTGATAGGGAGCTCAGCCTGGAAATTATGCAGGTTTTTTAGGGATCACTTGGGAGTTCGAATGGAGCACTTGGAGTTTGCAGGGAGTACTGGGAGTTTAGAAGGAGCACTAGGGGGGATAAAGGAGCATATAAGTTATGCAGGGAGCGAGTCATGAACACAACATGTATAATAATTGGAGAAGTGCGGGTGGTCACCCAACAGCGTGTCACATGCAAAAGTATCATGCACGCATCAAGAAAAAACTTACGCTGGATATATATATATATATATATATATATATATATATATATATATATATATATATATATATATATATATATATATATATATATATATATATATATATATATATATATATATTATATATATATATATATATATATATATATATATATATATATATATATATATATTATATATATATATATATATATATATATATATATATATATATATATATATATATATATATATATATATATATATATATATATATATATATATATATATATTGGTTTAAACCAGGGTGGGTCGCTTATGACTCAGCAAACCATTTGATCACCAAACGAGTGCTGAATGGGTGGTTGCAGGCCACCAATTTTGGAGGGACGGATGGTTTGTAAGAAAGCCACCCGCCCCTACCTCTGAGCTTACTTCATAAGAACGTGAGGATATACCTGCCCATGCATGACGTCATCAGTCATGATTAAATAATTCTGGCGTTGCCATGACATATCTTAAAAACAAACATGTATTGTATCCCCACTGCTAAAACAATTACACTGGCTGCCTGTGAAGGAGATACTATTTTTTAAGGTTATGTTTACAAATCCCTCACAGATTCATCTCCGGCTTATCTACTATAGGCGCGAAAGTTTTGCTTCTTCAACACTATGACTCCAAACCACCCCACCGCAACTACCCATCTACCCTATTTGTACTCAACATTGCTCCTTATGACTCCAAACGACTCACTGCAACTTCCCACCTGTTCTATCTGCCCCTATGATGACCGTGAGGTATGTCATGATAACATACATACATGCGATAGGCTTTTCTCTGTGCCATTCCATTAAGACGACAGCCGCAAAAAATAAATATACAAGAGATTATATACAAGATGATGAAAGGAACTGAAGGTGAGAAGAAAAGAAAAAAAGAAAATTTTGAGAAAATAAATGGGATATCAATGTTTTCTTGAAAACTAGTAAAGAGTTGGCTGTACGGATGCTAATGGGTAAATAGTACCAGAGTTTAGGGGCAATATGAAAAAAAATCTTTGTCAGCTGCAAATTTGTATACTTCTTTTTTTGAGCAGGTTCTGTCGGATGCAGAACGTTTTGCATAACTTAGGCCCCACAAAAATTTGGCGGTTTCAACTAAGTTACATCACTGTAGTCATAACTTTTTTGACTGTAGGCCTAAGCCTAGTTATTGTCACAACCCACGTACACGTATGTTATCACTGGGACATTTGTTTTGTGTCCGTCAGGCTGTCAGGCCGTAAACCAGAAACAACAAGAATCAGTGAGCGTCAGCCAACAAGAAAATGAAAAAAAGAAAGATAAAAAAAGAACAGATAAGTGGGGAAGTAATATGACGAATAACTAGGCCTATATTATACTCCCCGTAGTACCTTTGGACTGATGCCAGCCGTGTTAGTGATAGGTCAGATAACATTCTGACCGTAGTATACGCTATAGCCACTATTAGTGCTTCCCGTATTACCGTCGGACTGATGCCAGCCGTCAGTGGCGTGGTGTCCCCCAGCGAAGCTTTCTAAAAGGGCGCCGAGTGCTTAAGGGGGCGCCAAAATTGTCATAAAAATATATCTTTTTAGGCCCTGGAAAAATTTATGTGTTGATCAATAGCTTCTTATATACTATTTGCACGTAATATTCCATTTTTGTCGTCCAAAAGCGCATCAATTTTCAAAAGAAAAGACCAAATATCCAAGGACTTCACCCTGAACGTAACCATTCGCGCCTGGACAATAAAAGATGCATGGAGATAGCTCGTCAGCAATATTTAATATCTGCCCCTGCCATGAAGGGCAGCAATTTTATTGAATACAGCTGGTAGAAGCTTTTCGAGAACGCCGAATGCAGGGGCGCAAACATTGTCATGAGACTATATTCTTATAAACTTTTTATTCTCAACCTGTCAACGCTGTAAATGTTTTCTCTCAAAGCTTTATTCTTACATCAAAAACATGAAAACCATCCCTAGATCTGGTATACCGTAGTACCGTCGGACTGGTGGCAGCCGTGTTAGTATGAATGTCGGTGGTGATGGCTGGCCGTCCGTTAATTATTAATATAAAATTGAAACATTTGGTCAAATTAAAGGAAAATTTGGTAAAATCATTGAAAATTAGGGTAAAAATTGGCAACATTTCCTAAAAATTGAAGAAAATTTTCCAGAAATTGACAAAAATTCCTCAAAATGAAAGAAATTTTGCGAAAATTATTCGAAAATTGAAGGAGATTTTCCAAATATATATATATATATATATATATATATATATATATACACATATATATATGTATATATATATATATATATATATATATATATATATATATATATATATATATATATATATATATATATATATATATATATATATATATATATATACACATATATATATATATGTATATATATATATATATATATATATATATATATATATATATATATATATATATATATATATATATATATATATATATATATATATATATATATATAGTGTCAGG
Organism: Chiridota heheva; assembly: GCA_020152595.1. Classification (NCBI taxonomy): domain Eukaryota; kingdom Metazoa; phylum Echinodermata; class Holothuroidea; order Apodida; family Chiridotidae; genus Chiridota; species Chiridota heheva. Next base: position 543,256 of record JAIGNY010002796.1, on the reverse strand, counting down.
GTCATTTGCGTAACAACAAGTTTAAGTTCAGCTTTGTGAATTTTCGTGACGTTTTTTGAACAGGAAGATCTAGTATTTCCCCATGACAGCATGAGGGTAATCATTTCAACTGTTCAATATAGAGTTCACCTGAGATTTTGGCCGGCCCCTTGTTGAACCCAAGTTAAAACGTAGTAAATACCCTCATCCAATGCACTGATGCAGGGGAGGAGCCAAGTTGAAAATTGCAGGCTAAGTCAAATCAGAGATCTTCAATGTGCAATGTTTCGTCATGATTACATAGGCGCTGTTGGGGAAGGGAGTGAAGATAATATTAATATTTGACCTGTTAACCATCTGGACATAGGCTCCTTTTGAACAAACGTTTAAACCTATTTTCAAGGTGTAATCATATATAGATAAAAAACAGGTGATATTTAAATATTGTATGTTTGTTAAATTTATTATTAAGGTAATTAACATATGTATGTATCTTATAGCATGCTTTCTCGAAATTAAAAGCTTTAAACAAAATCTTTTTTATTGCGATGAAATAATTATATGACGCCAGACGGTTTTGTCTGTTTGTGAAAAAAGGTGCAAATACGGTAATAACCAAATCGCATATCCGTACTAAATATGCGAAGTCTGAACTTTAAGCAGTCAGTCATGGGATTTTGATCTCGTATTGGCAGATTATATTGGGACTTTTCATCTCTTCTTTAGTTCTTATACGAGATGAAAGCAACCAAAAAAGAATCAAATTTCATCAAGTTTTTCGGTAGGCACGGTATCATGGTATCTGACTTATTGTGATTTCGTTGAGGCAAAATGTGTAACTGTACACAGTGCAAGAGCGGACTGGGGGTTAAAATCCATTGGTCGAGGTGCCCCAAAGCGGTGCCCCAAAAGACGGAGGAGAGTCTCAGCCCCCGGTGGGCCGCTCTCGCGGTATTTCACACTTGGTGAGGTATATTAGCAATTAGACACTATTTTTCAGCCGGAGCGGCATCAGGGTCATTGACCGATGTCATTGTCCGATGGATCGACTGGCCAGTCCGCCCCTGACGCAGAAGCGTATTGGAAGCGAGGGAGCAGGGGGAGGGGGAACTGCCCCTGAGCGGAAATCACCTTCCTGGCTGCATGCGTTCTGCCCGGTTAGGAGATTTAATTGGCCAAAATATCCCGAAAACTGACCAAAATTTGACAAATTTAAGAAAATAAAGAAAATCTCCCAACGGGAAATTTAAGGAAATCTCCGAGAAATTGAAGGGAATATCCCGATTAGCAGCAACTTTTAATGGAAATTTAATTTACCAGATATCAGTCTTCTTCCGCCGCTGGAAGTGGGAGCAGGGGGATTTCACCTTCCCAGCTGCACGCTTTCTGCTCGGTTGGGCGGTTTAATTGGCCAAAATATCCCCAAAACTGGCCAAAATATTCCGAAAATCGACGAAAATTTCCCGAGCCTGGCTAAAATTTCCCCAAAATTTGCCAGAAGTTTTTTTTAAAGAAAAATTCCCGACAATTAAGGAAATTTTCCAAAAATGAAGGAAATTGAAGGAAGTGTCCCGGAAATTGAAGGGGACTCCCCGATTAGCAGCAACTTTTGATGGAAGCTTTATTTACCACATTTTGTGGGTTCCCCCCTTCCCTCCCGTGAGAGATGACCCTTCGTTCGCTTCTGCCCTGGCGCAATGGAATTGTTGATAGACACACCAACGAGGTTAACCTAATTTACTTTATAGATTTGGCTGGCTTTGTGAGGCCCTATTGGCTAAAACGAGGCATGATAATATTATGACCGGCAGTCAATACTTAGCTAAGTGGGCAATTTAGTACCATAAAGTACTCTTTTACAAGACTTTTGATATGCATAATCATCTTTAATCAAATATTAATGTTGAGGAGGAGTGTTCATATATGCGTATTTAATGCACCGTGACGAGGCAAAGGACTTTTGCCCGAGTATAGACCCGACTTTAGGAGGGCCATTCGCGAGTGCAAAGTCCTTTGAACCATGCATTAAATACGCGTATAAGCACGATGCCAAAACATTCATTTTTTCATAAAATGTCCGTGTTCGATTGTTTAAAATGCATAAAAATATAAATGAAAGAATGAAAGTTGTTAAGAAATTCACCTGTTGTAAAAATGGACTAAACCAAATACTGACTGACTGAAGGCCGTGCATTACGGGAATTCAATGCACGGGTCATGACAGTGCTTTATTAGCTTATCCCGTTCGCATCATCATCCGCATGAAAGATTCGCCGTAAAGTGATGTTCTGATTTTCCACACGTTGGAAATTTGAACACCACAAAGCCACCAAAAATTTACGCATCATTGACCCACACTCCATACATACACTGTACAATTATACATACACTGTACGTACATTCACTACGGAGCCTTCGGGAATGGTTTGAGGGTGACACAGCGAGTACACTATTTAAAAAATATTGTGTGAGGGCCCTGCGAGTAGCAATGTCATAGATGTCAGGGCACAATATTTCATCAATCGTAACTTAAGAATTATCGTATGGTAAAAAAGTGTTATCGGGAAAATCCCAGGGATGGGAGCGGGGGGGGTGGTGAAATGGTCATCCGGCCTCCTCTGAATTCTCCCCTGGATTTAAGTAGTAATCCTACATCCAAAATGTCACATCTCTGCCCGACTAAGATCGGTGTTTCCCCCTCCCCCAGGGAAGTGGGGAGGGGGTGGCGGGGGCTGAATAAGTAAATAGTGAAAATTAAAGGAGACATCACATTCATATTAAAGCCTGTACACTAGCTTTCAACCATATTAATGCATAGTGTTAGCCAGGGGCGTATAAGAATGGTTGACTCTCAAGAAGGATCAATAGGGGGGGGGGGGGGACCCAACAATTTCCCGGTCATAAGTGAAAAAACTACACTAAATTTTATCACTGACTTTGCTGCTAAGCGGAAAATCTCCCTTGATTTTTTAGGATTTTTTTTCTAATTTTCAGGAAATTTCTTTCATTTTTGGAAAAATTTCTTCAGTTTTCGGCCCTTTTCTTAAAATTTCTGTGAATTGTTTGTCAATTTAAAGGAAATTTCGTATATTTTGGTGCAATTTTCTTCCATCATTGGGAAATTTCGTCAATTTTGGGAACTATCTTTAAGATTTCGGTGAATTGTTTTACAATTTAAGGAAAATTGTGTTCATTTTTGAACAATTTTTTTCATTTTCGGGCACTTTCCTTAAAATTTCGGTATATTGTTTGACAATTTTGAGGAATTTTTGTTTTTATTTCAGGCAATTTTCTTCGACTTTGAGGAGGCTTTTTGTCATTTTTGAATAATGCTACCAAATTTTCCTTTAATTTTACAGGGTGTTACGAAAACAAAGACCTCGAAAACAGAGACCCGAGGCCCGAAACCCACTCGAAAACAGAGACCCATATGAAAACAGAGACCCAAAGTACGAAAGCAGAGACTCTGGTATACGAAAACAGACCCTGGTATACGAAAACAGAGACCCAAATTACGAAAACAGAGACCCTGGTATACAAAAGTGGACCCCTGGACCCCACACCGCTGTGTAGCACGCTTTGCGTCCTCACTACCACCATAGGAAGTACACACTTATACAAACCAATCTATGCCCCCACTAAATTTGTTCTCAGGCGGTGCCACTGTTCATATAGGGGGAAATGATTTTTTCCGCAAGCAGTGAAATGTGCTCTGTACTTCTACACTGAAAATATGTAACACCCTCCCCACCCCACCTCCCCACACACCACATACATACATACATACATACATACATACATACATACATACATACATACATACATACATACATACATACATACATACATACATACATACATACATACATACATACATACATACATACATACATACATACATACATACATACATACATACATACATACATACATACATACATACATACATACATACATACATACATACATACATACATACATACATACATACATACATACATACATACTTACTGACATACATACATACATACTGACATACATACTGTCATATTCGACGTCACTTCCGGTTGTGGACGCAAGATCCGATCCGCTGTCTGTTTGTACCACAGTACAGCCAAACACTAGCATGTACGTTGTCAGGTTGTGTATGCCGAGTTACATACACAGCGCATTATGCTACTGTGACGAGAAACTTGATTGTTTTTTTCAATGCGTTTTTGTCAGAAGCGAAATATTTGTATTATAATACTAACAATAATAGTCACCAAATGAAAATTACTGAGAAAAAAAAGAAGAAGAAGATGAAAGCAAAAATCGCAATAAACGATTCTACCGGGGCTCGAACTCACGACTGTTGATTGGAAAAAAGATTACTGTTTAGATAGCCGTACCCCACTATGCTAACTAGTGCAAGGATCTTTAATGCGTTCTAAACAACTATATACCTTGCAATACGAGACAACTAATCGCGCAGCAAAATTTCAACCAATCAAAAAATTTGAAAGGAATTCTAAATATGACGATTTCGCCTCTTTAAATTCTTGAATCTTTTTGGGACGATCATGATATTTCTCGATGTTGCAGTATGGTATGGTCCAGGGCGCGAAGCCCCTAGAAGCTCTGAATATTTATTGGTTTTAATGCCTTAAGTTTAAATCGAACAAAATAACTTTTTTAATTAATAACCGCACCAGATAATGGTAAAATTTCCTGTTGTGTTAAGCATAAGGCAGAAAAGAAATTTACTTCTGGTTGAGCCCAGGCAGCCAGGAGGCGAAGCCAAGGTGTGTCACAGAAATTTGGTATTTACAAAAGTTAATTCTGATGAAATGTATGCTGCAAATGACATACTTTGTTGCATGCATCAACAGCGAATTTCACGTGGGGCCCAGAATTAGCTTTTAGTTGTTACTTTTGATCAGAAGTATATTGTAACTTAAACTGTAAGAATGCAACTGTTTTTGTATATCAGAGTCTCTGTTTTCATATACCAGGGTATCTCTTTTCGTACTTTGGGTCTCTGTATCGTACTTTGGGTTTCTGTTTTCGTAAGTTGGGTCTCTGTTTTCGTATATCAAGGTCTCTGTTTTCGTATACCAGGGTCTCTGTTTTCGTACTTTCGGTCTCTGTTTTCGTACTTTGGGTCTCTGTTTTCCTTTATCAGGGTCTCTGTTTTATAGTCTCTGTTTTCGTATACCGGGGTCTCTGTTTTCGTACCTTAAGTCTCTGTTTTTGTATATCATGGTCTCTGTTTTCGTATACCAGGGTCTCTGTTTTCGTAACACACCAATTTTACCTTCATTTTTGCGAAATATTCTTTGATTTTCTGGAAATCTCGTTCATTTTTGGTCACTTTCCTTAAGATTTCAGTCGAATGTTTGTCAATTTTAGGGAAATTTTGTTTAATTTTTGCATTTTTAGGGACATTTTCATCGTTTTAAGGCAATTTTATTTGATTATGAGGACAATTTAAAACTTTTCTTCAATTTTCGGAAAATTGTGTTGACAAATTTCATATAATTTTACCAACTTTTTCCTTCAATTTTTTTGTTAATAATTCCCCAATTTTATCTCCAAACCGGGAAACCCCGACTCGTCTCCGCGGTTCCTGTCCCCGCGGCCTTGTAAAGACGGAAAAGAAAAGAAAAAAACTATTGTATTTTGTCTTTTGGCAAAGAAACAAAAACATAAAGATAAACCATATTGATTTTCCTCCGATTGTTTTCTTCCAAAACATCCTCCCTACCCCCACCCAGGCCACCAGGGCTGTCTCCAACCCCCCTCCCCCTCCCTTTCACCATTCAAAACGCGATGCACATTGTACACAACCAATGCATGACCTTCGCATATGTACTTACTAACACCAAAACACAACGCACTTACAATTCCAAACATACAATGTAATGCTTATTATTCTCTTGCCAGGTCGGAGTCGACGTATTCGTGTACGAGCTTAGAGTACGGTTTTGTCAAGATGGAGGGGAAACTTTATCATTACAGTCAATAAGATAAAAAATTTTTTTATGAATACTTGTGTTGCCTCAGCCAGTCAGCAAAAATTAATGGTACTCATATATGTTGGAAAGTATTATCTAATACCGATTATATCTGAAGAAAAATAAATTCTGTCTGATATTTGTTGAAAAATGACAAAAAATATGCTTTTCTTCCATTGACTGCAACAATAACTGTTTATTTTCCCTTTGACTGAAGTTTAAGATCGTCAAAAAAGCATTGTTGCGTCGCCGTACCGTGCACCACAACATTCCCGGCCGGATGTCTGACCTTGAGAATTCGTCAGACTGTTTTGTTTACCTAGCCAAGCAATCTAATTATATCTTTTAATATGAATATCTCAGCGCAGCACTTGTATGCGCATATGATGACGCGGGGAAAAGTTTCGCCACTACAAACGGGCACGAAAATAGGTCAAAGTACTTGAACTATTTATAAAATTCTTATGAATATTTTTTTTATCGTTTGAATCTCATTTTGTAAACAATGCGAAATACCATAAGTAAACGAAAGTTAGTTTGCTAGGTCAAAGCTTTTTATAATGGAGACTTTCCCTTCATGCATTTATCAATGACATCAACACAATCTTTCACGATCGATAGCGCATGCTTATACTGCATACTAGGCTGCGCCTAGCATAGGCCTACAAACCTTCCAAGGCACGCGTCCTTCACGTGTAATATGTCTGATGGAGAAAATAGGAAATTGGCCAGTTAGATCAGCTGTTTGGAAATCATGTCGTCAGGCAGCGCCGCCGCACACGCTAACTATTTAATTCAAAAGATAAATTAAAATGACTGACTGGGCTGAAATCTTTCTTTCATGATTTTGGCTTCATCGAAGGTGGATCGCAGATGAACGGTCACAGTAATTATCCACCGAAGATTTGGAAGTTATATTTACATGAATATAAGTATTGGCCTTGTGCAATTTAATGAGGTAAGGCTTAAAGTTTTAGTTATAACGATAAAATAATTTGTCACAATTTTGTGTCTTTCATTTTTAAATTTTAAGCAGACTATTAATGTTACGGAAACTCAGCTTTTCATTATGGAGATATTTCCATGGCCCAAATTTTAATGTTACTGAATCAGTTTAGGATAACGTCGCGACTCGGATCATGGAGCTATTTCAGTTAATAGCTCCATGCAGTCTGAGTAACTTAAGACATGACCTTAAAAAAATTAGATTTTTTGTTGTCTTTTTTTGTTATCCTTTGGATTGCTTTGTGTTTTCATTATGTCCTATTTTTAACCATTTTTTAATTTGGGTGTGTTGGTTTTTAGTTTTTTTACTGCATTGTTTACCTTTTAAGATTTTACTTTTCAGAAATGTTAGTATTATTAATTATTATTTTCTTATTAATATTAGTATTATTTTAAAAGGGTATGTATTTAGTCGAAACGTCCCTTTTTCAAAACTTCCCCGCTTGTTTGCTACCAAAGCGTCTCAGTTAAAAAAACCAAAATTGTCTTCGATTATTTGGTTAATTATGCTTATTTCTCTAGCAGTGGGACACTTCTAATCAATTTGTATATAACGTTGGGTCATTTCTAAATTTTGATTTACAAATATTGTCATGTCTTTTTTATGTTTATCTTTTAATGACATAAGCTGATGCAGTTGCTAAGCTTTCCCTCAATCTCCCCCTATCCATTTCCCAAAACCCTTTCTGACATCAAACCGCTTATCGCTTCCCTTGTTCATGACTGCTAGCAAACCTCATGGGATTTCCAAATTGATAACAAACTCCACGTCATCCAGCCCACCATTCAGAACAAACCCACCATCACAATCTCTCCCATGTCAACGACGTCCACAATACACGCCTTAGTATAGTTTACACCCACCTCCCACTCTCACCTCCTCATTGACTCCCACCTCCTTATTGGCTCCCCCCACCCCTCTGCAGCAATTGCCATTGCACCCTCACAGTCCTCCTTGCTTGCCCCCTGTACAACCTTCCCAGAGCTTCCCTCGCTCCTCACAATTCGATAGCCAAGCCCTGCGAGAAAAACCCTCCAGAAAAAATTATCTCCTTTCTTTATCATGCTTCCCTCTACAACAATATATAGTTCTCCTCTCCCACCCCTTCTCTCTACTTTTGCCCCTTTTTTTCACCCATGCACTTCCTCTCTCGATCCCAGCTTCCTGGCTTTTATTTTAGTTCCATGTTTCTCTCAGTGTCCCCCTATTTTCTTTTCTTCCTACCTCTGGAATAATCTAATCTCTCAGGCACAATTTGACCCTCGCTGTCATGGTGCTGTTAAGCCCTCATCAAACAAACTATTAAGCCTAAATGTAAAGAACTAAAGAATGTCAGATGCAAATGATGAAATAAATTCATTAGTACAAGAATAAGTTTATGTATAAGTATATGTTATATTTTGTTTTCCATTGTTAAGTGCTTGTGAGCTGGCATATTTGTTCTGAAATGAGCACTTAAAATATATGGTATATAATAATAATAATAATAATAATAATAATAATAATAATAATAATAATAGTAATTAGAACATGAAATAGTATGTCTGCCATTTTGCCTGTTTCAAGTTGTCTATGTAACCATTAGGCTACATATTCTTGTCCCAAAATAGATAAGACTTGGATGCTTGGAGCAAAAATTACAGAAATGAACTAAGAATAATAATAGAAAATTGAAATACTACCCAATTATATCCAATACACCATGAATAATATCCGAAAACTAAATGCATACAATAATTTTTTCCCAGTATACTTAAAATTTAAACAAAGTTCAATAGGCCTATATAATATTAAATGCAGACAGGGACATTTTGACCCGGGGACATTTTGACTCAGGGCGAGGACGTTTTGGTAAAGGGACATTTTGAATGGATACCAACGTTAGGCTTAACATTAGCATGGTGATGCATCCAAAGTTGGTGCATCTAAGTTAAGAATTTGAAATTGAAGTTGATGAAGCAAGAGAATTTAAGTGTAGTTACACATTTCAAATCTAAGAAATCAAAAGATTGTGATGATATAAATATGTTTTGTCTCAAGATTGTTATTAATTGTATAACAAAACCGCTAACACATATTTGTAATCAATCCTTTGTTACTGGGGTGTTTCCAGCAAGATGAAGATACATTTTTTCACAGTTTTCCAAAATATTGGAGAAGGTATTTGAAAAAAAAAACCTAGAGGTACAGTAGTTTTATTGATAAACATGATATGTTAGTAAATAGCTAGTATGGCTGTAGAAGAGAGAGGTCTACAGCTTTGGCTCTTATGGAATTGTTTGAGGAAATAACTTCTGCCCTTGACAGGAGGAAGCATACTATTAATGTCTTCATAGATTTGAAAAAGGCTATTGATCATGTTCTTCTTATCAATAAATGATATTTTTATGGTATCAGAGGGGTTGTAAATGATTGGGTATTAAGTTATCTCACAGATAGGCAACAATTTCTTAAAATAGATGATTGCTCTTCTGATTTGTTAAATATTAAATGTGGCATTCCCCAAGGGTCCATTTTAGGACCAAACTTATTTATATTATACATTAATGATATATGTAATGTCTCAAATCTGGCTAAATTTGTACTGTTTGACACTAATTTATTTAGTTCAGACAGTGATATTGACAGTTTGTATAAGATTAAAATTAAAAGTTTATGGTGAACAAATTATCTTTAAAGATTAGCAAGACAAATTTTATGTTATTTTTACTTGGCAATGTCACAACAGTATTACAGTATACCACATTATTGAGAGAATATATTCAACAAAATTTTGGGGCGTAGTAATTGATAGTGGTTTACATGGGAAGAATCATATTAAGAGAGTAAAATCTAAAATGGCCAAAAGTATCGTAATGTATAACATCAAAGACATACTAGAAACTGAATGTATGAAATTACTATATAGTTCACTCATATTTCCTTATATTGATTACTGCGCCGAAGTTTAAGGTAATACGTTTAAATCAAATGTCCATCAATTTATGTTTTACAAAAAAGCAATAAGAAATTGTATTTAATTGTGAAGGGAATAATTATTATTTTACTAGACAAAATGAAAATTTCAAACATGTTTTACCCTACTTCCTAAAAACAACGTGTATTTTATCTATGGAGCTAATCTTATGAAACTTAATGAAGAATAAGCTGAAACAATGTAGTAGTGAAAGGATCTTTATAAAACATTATAAATATGAAATTATGGATGTAAAGTTTCTAACTTCTTTCTCTCTCCTTTTCCATTACAATGTATTATTATCACTGGTAACAAGGCCAGAAACTTATGTTATTTGTTATATTCAAAATTTGAATGTACTTTACTTTTGTTTTGTTTTTTGTCACTATTTTTGTATATATTGCATAATGTGGAAATGATCATGAAATCAAATTTATCTTTCTTTATAAATTGATTTTTTTTTTTGAATGTACTTCAGATATATAAATGAATTATTTTAATAGTAACCTCTTCATATCCATTATAAATTCATACTACTTGTTCAAAAAATAAGTAGGTTTTTTGCCAAATATATGAAAATATATTGACTCATCAATGTTCCAACTTAATTATTCTGCAACATTATTCTCTTGAACAAAGTATGATCATGAATATTCATGATAAGATTCAGAATAAATGGTGTCGCTTTGTTGAATTTTCGGTAAAATTGTCTCACCGTTTTGGTCAATTCTAACGTTCCACCACCGACCTGACTTTGAAACATTTCATGCAAAGCTTTGCAGTTCTCCCCCTCCTCCCCCTTTTCCTGTATACATGTTAAAGTTGTAAAATAGATTTTGTATGTATTTATGAAATTATGTATAGACCACACTTGAAATAACAACCATAGGGGGGTCATTAACGTTAGGCTCCCAATGCGATACCACCATTTCCATGGGATATTCATTCCTACAAAAATACCCTGGCCTACTTGTACTTATGACTCCCAAAACTCACAGATAAATTCCTTCCACACCCAATTTTCGCTAACAAAAATCACTGGTATCTAAATGTTGAAATTTGCAGCTTTTTGAGAGTAATTTTGTATGTCCGTGTGGACTAGTAAAAACTGGCGTTTGTGTGTGTAACGCAAAATCTGCAGAATGGTTGTTTTACCCACAAATAATGTAGAATTGACAATCTGTCTTTTGTTAAAATGAATTAGTCATTTCTAAACAGTTTTCGTAACAATCGACAGTTCAAACGACCAAATTCCAACATTTACTGTAGGAGCTGGCTAGTGATTCTTGTGCAGGACAGAAGTACACCTCACCCTACACCCTCCCACCAAATTTTAACATGATGGCTTGTACGGTTTTCTCTGTACACACGACCCACACCCACCCTGCACACACACACCCCACATACAAAATTGAGTACAATACCTTATCGCCATATATACTATATGTTGGGAACCCGCACACACAACCCACATACTAAAGTAAGTACAATACCTTATCGCCATATATACTATAATGCTGTCCATTGTGTTCGTGATCTAGGAGTGTGGCTGGATAGCAACTTAAACTTAAAGCAGCATGTTATGAAAAAAAGCAGGTCTGCATTTGTAAATTTGTACAACATTAATAAAATAAGAAATATGTTGACAAACAGTGCAACAGAGACTCTAATTCATTCATTGGTTCATTCACACATTGACTACTGCAACTCTCTCTTGGCTGGTATGCCACATTGTTTAATTCAAAATGTCCAAAAATACAGAATTTTGCGCACGTGTTGTAACTAAATCAAACAAATATTGCCATATTACTCCCTTGTTATATTCACTACATTGGTTACCGGTTGAAATCGTATAAGATATAAAATACTTGTTCTTGTTTTTAAATGTATCCATAAAATGGCCCCAAAATATCTTCAAAACTTAATAATTTCATCAAACACCACTTATGATCTAAGAAACAGATCCGCAGTCTGGCTTAATGTACCTGATATTTCATGTATTACTCTGGGGGGTAGGGCATTCTGCAGACTTGGCCCACTTTGGTGGAATGATCTCCCACTTCAAATAAGAAAAATCAATTGTCTTCACGTGTTTTTGAAATCAATCAAAACACATTTGTTTATGGTTTATTTTAGTAAGTAAGTATGTATTGTATTCATGTTATTTTTTTGTAAAGCGTTTTTGAATATGCTTGTATAGAAAGGAGCTATATAAATGTATTATTATTATTATTGTTATTATTATGTTGCGATAAGGTAATAATAAGATAATATTTTGCCTCCACCGAATTGGAAAATACATTATCATCAAACACGCGTTATCAATGACTGATATTTATGAATGAAATACAAATGATGTTGCCCAACCATGAGCTTCCAACAGTTTGAGGCATATTATTATTATTATTATTGTTATTATAATTATTATTATAATTATTATTATTATTATTATTATTATATTAGTAGTAGTAGTAGTAGTAGTAGTAGTATTATAGTATTATTATTATTATAGTAGTAGTAGTAGTATTATTATCATTATCATTATTATTATTATTATTATTATTATCATTATTATTATTATCATCATTATTATTATCATCATTATTATCATATTATTATTATCATCATTATTATTATTGTGCATTTTTCAAAACTTCCTAAAATGTTAATGTTTTGTGTTCAAAGTTTAGAGATTTATTTGTTTCAATTTTTTATTGTTTTTTGTTTATTATTATTTTGTTTTTCTATTTGCAAACTACACAAGAAATGTTTTATTTACAAACTGTTGCCTGGATTGTCAATATTTGCAGTTACTAAATAAGGAATGGCAGTTAAAGATAGCAATTCTAGAGAAGTGTTTTCAAAGCAAATAAGTTTGTCCTTAACCTTTTGATTTTACAGAACACAACAGATTAACCCTAACAATCGTATTGTTAAGTTAAAAATGTAAATATTGTATGTGTTGTAATTAGGAAGATCACTGATATTTTTTGGCTTGTTAAGTTGTTGTTAAACCACCTCTTTGTGATCTTCCATCATGAGATGTCTGGAACTCAGACCCCTAACTTTGCTGTTTCACAGCTGCCCCTAACTAACTAACTAACTTTTGCTGCCCCACCCCTGATCAGAAAAAAATGTAATAAAAAAATTGATTTACTTTTTTTTTACTTTTTTTTTTTTTTTTTACTTTATTATCTTAATGAACCTCATAAGTAAAATGAATACCTTACATGGATACAGAACACAGAATGATAGCATTGTAAGCAATTATCCTGTTTGGCTAATGATCAATCAGAATAGTTTTATTCCGAGGTATGATTTAGCTTAAATCCCAGAGCTTCTTCACCAAGGGCTTGAGCCTTAAGGGGCCCAGGACTCCACTCCAAAAAGACACATCGATTCATGCGCGCATTGACATGGCCCTAGTCTAGCACCCCTGCCCCTTTTTGGTTGGAACCTATGCGGTCATGATAGCGTGTGTGTGTATTTATGGATGTGTGTATGTAAGTGTGTGTGTGTATGTGTGTACAGTATGTATGTGACGGCCAGCTCGTAAATGTGGTATGCAGATAGCCCATGGTCCGTAGATGTGCCCTGTTTTTTTTTTTATGGTGATGCCATGCATAGTAATGGGTAGGCGGGGCTAATTTTGATGTTAGCTGGTGTGTACATGTTCATGATATAAAAATGTTGAATTTCATTAATATGCATGCTGGGCGTGGCTCAATATGATTTTGCTTTCTGAAAAGAGCTTGTACATGTAAACACGGTATTTCAAGAATGGTAAACTGGATTCATGTCATATGTACTACACAGATAGCCCATGGTCCGTAGATGTGCCCTATTGTTTTTGCTGATGATGTCATGCATATTAATGAGTAGGCGGGGCTTAATTTATCAATCTTGAAATGTTCATATTTTCACAATTGCATGTCTGTTTTGTTTCATATTTAGTTTACAGTAGTTATGATGTTAGCTGGTGTGTACATGTTCATAACGTCAAAAAGTTGATTTTTGATTAATATGCATTGTGGGCATGGCTCTATGATTTTGCTTTCTGAAAAAAGCTCGTAAACATGATATCTTTAAAACTATGAACTGAATACACGTCATGTTTGGTACACAGATAGCTTGCTCATGGTCTGCAGATATGCCCTAATGTTTTGGTAGTGATGTCATGCATATCAATAAATGGGCGGGGCTAAAATGAAAATTTGAAAAAAAGTGATAAATGTATGTCGGTTTTGCGTCATATTGGGCAAGATGATATTGTTGGTTATTGTGTACATGCTTATGTTATCAACAGATGTCATTGATATGCATGGTAGGCGTGGTTTAATGTGAATATGCTAACAGATGTAAACACCATATACTGTAACGGCACATGTACAGGGTGTATATCGGATTTATGCCATATGTCGTACACAGATGGGTCATGGTCTGTACATATGTTCTAATGTTGTGGTAGTGATGTCATGAATATTAATTAATAGGCGGGGCTTACTGACAAATGCTTGACATAGGATAAATGATAAACTTGTTTCTGCATCATACTTGCTATGATAGTACTGTATTGTTAATTATTGTGCACATGCTAATGTTGTCAACAGGTTCTATTTTATTGATCTGCATGGTAGGTATGACTTATGAATAAATAGCATGGAACAAATATTTCATGATATGCAATGACATGACAATACAAAATTTACAAATCAATCATCATATGAAAAAAAACATCGGAACCACAAAACCTTTTGGTTCTGGTTAAATCAAGCTAGGGATCTGGAACTGATCTTTGTAGTGTGGTTTTAACATACTGTACACTGCTTGGTTATCATGCCTGGGGAAAATGTTATGTGAATTTTGAATGTTTTTGCATTTAATTTCATGTTCATACAGAATACTCAAAGCAGTTTGTTCATTAGAATATTAGTGCTAAATCAGTAACTCTTTGAAACAATCTTCAGAAATACAGTACTTCCGGAGGTTATGTAAATAGGATACAGTCGCATTGAATTCCCTTGTACAATTTTGAAGGTACTGTGCATATACAGTGTAATTTTGAATCATTTATCCAAAATGATTTCGCATCATTAACAGAATAGCATCGCAGTGAGTGTAAATGGTTTTAGGAAAGGTTTTATACTATGATTCTACAAATACTATTTTGTATAGTGCAGATTTTAAGCAGTGTAGGTTCTACTGTATAACAAAAACCCTCTTGTTTTAAAGGAAAATATTTGTTCAATATTCCACTAGATTTTCATGCATACTTCGACGGGCAATAGCTCATGTAGGTACATACAGTACCTCATTTTGTTATTATGTTGTCAGCAACCAGTGGAGTATTTTTGAGTAATAAGATACAGCACCTCTTTTTGGAGTATATTAATGCACAGTTAGTTACAGCACCTCTTTTTGGTGTATATTAATGCACAGTTAGTTATAGAATGTAGTTAGAATTATCATAGTGAATTGTTTTCTTCTTTTTAATCATAGATCATCATAAAACATGGAGGATACAAAGGATATATGGAGGTCAGCTGATGCTGTTTGTTTTGATGTAGACAGTACTGTAATCCAAGATGAGGGAATTGATGAACTTGCAAAATTCTTGGGAGTTGGTGCTAAAGTAGAATTGTTGTAAGTTTAATTTTCTTTCATCAAGTTGGATTAGGCCACATCAGCTTCTTTTTGTGTGAGAAATATCCATAACATAAATCATATGGGGAAAAGATGATTGTTTAGCTACGGTCAAACAAGAGAAATTGTGTGGTGTTGGTTTCATATTTTAAAAGAGGGTCAGTAAGTTATAAAGGTGACAACAATTGTTGGTTCCGATGCGATAGCATTAGGAAAGAACTTATGCGGTCATGATGGTGTGTGTATGTGTGTTTGTAATGGCCAGCTATAAACGTGATAGGTCAAGAATGATACACTTGATTACACATAAGGCCATTGGTCGCTTGATGTGCAATATTGTTGTTAATGGTGATGTCGTGCATATTAATGAGTAGGCGGGGCTTAATGCAAAAATCTTGAAATGTTTATATTTTACCAACCGCATTTCTGTTTTGTTTCATATTTAGTATAATTATGATGTTAGCTGGTGTGTACATGTTCATGATGTTAAAACATTGAATTTCATTAATATGCATAGTGGGTGTGGTTTAATATGATTCTGTAAACAAAAAGCTCGTAAACACGATATCTCAAAAACTATGAACTGGATTCATGTCAAGTGTGGTACACATATAGCTCATGGTCTGCAGATGTGCCCTAGTGTTTTTGGTGGTGATTTCATTTGAGCTGTGACCGTTTAGCGTGTACACGCTACACGCTCGCTCATCTTGTAAATGTTTACTAAATACTTCATTTAGGGAGTAATCGTTTTTCATAGTCAGTCTTGTCGTGAAAATCAATATGATCATTTATGATTCAAATTACACACACATTCGTCTGACAAAATTCCAATCAATGACTTTTTACAAACTGTAAACCCGATTAGCATAATCCTTTTTAAATGTGCGAATCACAAATGTGCAGTAATCACCAATGAATGAGGATATTATGCACTTTGATTTCGCCAAAATCTGAGTAATCTAACTTGTGAAATGCACCGCGAATGTGCAGCAGTAAACAGTGAAAGTAACAATAGGCCTAACGTTAGGCCATAAGGCTTTAAATCCCACGCAATCAAGGCCTGTTTTAGAAGCTGTTATGTTAAATCGACCAAAAAACACTTGAAAAACACTTGAATAGTGACAATCAGTACATTTACATGTAAATATTACCTGGTGAGTCAAATAAATTTTGCAAGAAAGAAAAAATATCACATAATAAACAAACAGAAAAAGGTTTTAACAGAGCTGAAATTCTGCATGCGTTGCAAAGATGGTGGCCATTTTTTCGAGAGACAAATATTTGAGAATTTCCTGGTGGTGGCGTAGTTTTGAAATGTTTTACGGCGAGGTATATTATCATAGGCCTAGTATGCAAGATTTTCACAGAAGAACTTTAAAAGCCGTAGCGAATAGGACAGAAAAGTTATGTTTGAAAATGACATTGAAAGAAGTTTATCTGTTCTTTCTAAACTGAATTTCCATGCATATTTTCCATTAAAATGATGATTTATACTGTAGAAGTAAACTTTTTATGATTTGAAAAGCAAAACTCAGCCTCTATTTGGGCAATGGAGTCTGTACTTTTGCCATACTGATTGCACGATTTTTTTTTACTTTGCCTTGTAGTTTTGGAGCAATTTTGGTGTATTTCCGAAAATTACGGTACTAAACGCATGTACACGAAGGCGAGCGTGTACACGCTTACTAAAATCCTCCAACGTTCACAGCTCTAGATTTCATGCATATTGGCATTTTGATAAGTGTGTGGGGTTAGGTGAAAATTATGAAAAAGTGATAAATGCACATGTGTATGTCCATTTTGTGTCATATTGGACATGATAATATTGTTGGTTATTGTGTACATGCTTATATTATCAACAGATGTCATTAATATGCATGGTGGGCATGGCTTAATGTAAAAGTGTTAAAGGATGTAAACACCATACTGTATGTCATGAATGGTAGATCAGATATATGCTATACACAGATAAGGTCATGGTCTGTACATAATTATGTTATCTCATGAATGGTAGATCAGATATATGCTATACACAGATAAGGTCATGGTCTGTACATAATTATGTTATCTCATGAATGGTAGATCAGATATATGCCATACACAGATGAGGTCATGGTCTGTACATAATTATCTTCTAATGTTGTGGTAGTGATGTCATGAATATTAATGAGTAGGCAGGGCCTACTGACAAATTCTTGAAATAGGATAAATAAGCAACGTTTTTGCACTATACTTCCTATGATAATGTTGTTAATTATTGTGCAAATGCTAATGTTGTCAACATTTTTATTGATCTGCATGGTGGATGTGGCTTATGAATAAATATCCTGGAAAAAATATTTTATGATTTACAATGACATGACAGTTAATACAAATTTTCCAAATCAATCAGCTGATGAAAGAAAAATCATGGGAACTATAAAACCTTTTGGATTCTTGTTTTCTTATTTTTTCATCTGATATATCAGTTATTTCATTAATGTTTTATTAAAATTTCTATTTAAAGACATTGTAGGTGAAATGGAAAAATATCAAAGCATCACTGCATGAAATTAGGGTCAGTGCATGAAACCACTGTAGGGTCAAGTCAGGTAATCGTAATACTACTGCACCCATTAAGGTTGGAACACATCCACTCATTTAAAATAATGTTAAAATGTATTGTTTTTTTATGTGAAAAAAAAAAAAACCTTTAACTCAATTTGGCATAGATGTTCAATATTTTGGCCCAAGGCAAATTGAATTTCAGTGAAAAGGGAACATTTAAATCATTGGTATATCCATAGATGCGAAGGGAACATTTAAATTATTGGTATATCCATTGATGCGAAGGGAACATTTAAATTATTGGCATATCCATATATGCATATAGTTAGTTAAATCCCATCAAGCCTCAAGGGCTTATTGAGATGGTGCTTTAACTCGGTTTCCATGATACTAAGCAGATGAGAGTACTTTTGATTTCTCTGGATGGGGACACCAACCAGTCCCATCGCGTGGTAACTCCCATGATTTGTTGTTTGCATCCTACATGTTCATCAAACAAAAGCAAGCAAAAAAATAAGTACATTTTCAATTACTTGAACTATCCTACTCTTAAAGAAATAATATACTCACAAAACCGTTGAGAAAATTGTTACTATATTTTCAAAGATTGAAATATGTTGTGTACTTTGGAATTTTTAAAATATACACACAGAATAAATATAAGATGGACAGAGGCTATTGTACATTCTGTAACTATCCATATATATACGTGGACTTTGTAATTTATTTTTCAGTAAATACAGACATTGCGATGCAATATGTTGGATTGATTGCAGAAATCACATTGTCACAACTCACTGAATGATACCCAATATATTTTGTCATCCGAAACAGAACCAGAACAGCTATGAATGGTGGACTAAGTTACCAAGAAGCTCTGAAAGCAAGGCTTGATTTATGCAATCCAAGTAAATCCAAAATAGAAAAATTCCACCGGTCACATCCACCAAGGCTTACGCCAGGTATAGAGTAAGTAGTAGTTTAGAGCTTGCTATGTTTAAGCTCTGTCTTTCTCTTGATATTGATTTTGCAGTAAATCAGTGATCGACAAACCACTTTTTGTATCTGGAACGATCAATGATCATTCGTGGGCAGAATACACAAAGCCTTTAACTTTTAAGACATAATTTTCCTCCTGGACAACCAAACATGCCAGTGTTCATTGCCCATTGTATAACTTGATTTCAGCTTGATTTGTGAAGCCCTGCTGTAAATGGAGAAAATTACTTGAATGTATGCAGCTTTTGTAATTGATTGAAAAACTTGACTTGCTTACAAAATTAAATAAGTTATTTAATGAAACAAAATAGCTTGCAGGTAAGAAGAAGCAAAAGAAATTGTCTTTACATTTACATTGAGATTTTTCAAAGAAACTTCATTAAAAATGCTGCAAGTTATGTCTTGTGACCAAATTAAGTGAAGATATGCTACTCTTCTTGATTATTTCAATCTTCTTGATTATTTCAATCATCTTTTGATTTCATGTTTTGTAGTCCCTACCTCATCCCGTGAACCATTTATAGTAGAACTGTCCAGCACGCCTGTATGCTGTACAAAACATGTATTTCTTTGTAAAGTTGGATATATTTACTACTTGTTTTCTTTCTTTGAATGATTTACGCCTTTATTTTAACAGCTTATTTAAAAATGGAATCAATTATTGGATGTTTTCTTACTGCTCTCACTTCACAGAAATTTAATTGAAAAACTCCATGCCATGAGTATACCAGTATTCCTTGTCACCGGTGGGTTCTGGTGCCTTATTTCCGATGTTGCCAAACGCCTTAATATTCCAAATGAAAATGTATTCTCCAATAGACTCTTGTTTTACTATGATGGTAAGTTTTTTCAAGTCTTAGATAAATCTTATTGGTGCAACTTGAAAGCATTCAAAATATTTGTAGACATTGTTAATAGCTGAGGAAAAACATTTAGTTACCTAGTATTCATAAACAGTTGCATTTGCAAAGATCAGTAGGTATACTTATACGATATCTTTAAGCATGACAAACTTTTTTGGTTGAAAGTATTGTTTAGAAGAAACCCTGGAATACTTGTGAAAAAAAGATGGAGATGAAGCATTTAAATCATTTTGTATGTATGGTTGAAAATAGTGCTGTAATTCTAAATGCAGAAAGAAAAAAATGAGGATATTTCATGCACTTTTTAGTAATTGAATAGTGAATATGACTTTCATCTAGGAACACCATTGACAAATTTTTCTGTAGTGTTTGCTACAAATGACTTAATCCGTTTTGACTATTCATGAAAAGTCACAAAGATTAAAGAATACAAAGGTGAATATGCCAAAAACAATGTTATTTCATACCTTCTGATTGGGGTATCTGGTATATAAAAGAGCATAGGCATAGGAATGAAAGGAGGGGCATGCCCCCAATGTTGCAGTGACCTACATGGTTCCCCCTCAATTAGGTCAAATTTGTTACCATTGAACTAGTAGCATATGTTTGTGCCTCCCCTTTCCTGTATGAAGAACATGTTCCTACGCCTATGTATAAGGGTGGACCAACTAGGACTAGGAGTCTGTTGTCTCTCTTGGATAGTTTTTGTTCTAAAATATTTCTTAAATTTGCATTCTTCTTTTTAAGGATCCTATGCAGGATTTGATGTAAACCAGTACACAGCTTCCACAGGTGGCAAGGCTCGAGCCATTGATGAGTTAAAACAAAAGTATTCATTTGAGAGGCTAGTCATGATTGGGGATGGAGCAACAGACATGGAGGCTTGTCCACCGGCTGTAAGTATATCAAGTTTGGAAGCTTGTATTCATTGTAAGTTAAGAAAATATACTTGTAAATTAACTGGTACTGTAGTATTGCAATTAGCAGGCTAGTCGCAAGATATTTTTATTCAAACATACATGATATTGGTGTTAATTTAGACAATGTTGGTGCAAATTGATATGATTGTATCACAAATGTCAATGTAGGTGCAATCTAAGATGTTCCTGTTGAGGAGGGGGATGACTTATAAATGTTAGGATGAAAATAGAATATTTTCTTAATGTAGAAAAGAGTATTATTGTAATTTTTGCAGTTAATGACGGATATGTTTTCAAACAGTAGCATGTATTTCTTAATCTATTTTCTTAAGTGAATTACACCAGTTTTAAGCCTCCTTTGTGAAGAGTTTTTTTTTGCTCCGTTTGTTCAAAACTATTTAATGAATAAGAAAACTGTGTTTGCTACGATTATATAGATAAAATACTAAGTTTATACTCAATCACCAGAAGCCAATATAGATTCTTTGCTTCATATAAAACTTGGTTAGTTACACCCAACAAAAGAGCCATCTTGAGATAACCCTGAGAATTGCAGACATGTTGATAAAACGATTAGTATATTTCTCTTCTTTTTGCTTCATAGGATGCATTTATAGGATTTGGTGCTAACCAGGTGAGACGGTCAGTACAACAAGAAGCCTCCTGGTTTGTCACAAGTGTCAAGGAACTCTCTGATGCATTGGACGATTAGTCATGTTTGAACAATACACTTCAGAAATTTGTGCAATGTCCAGTTTGTTTTGGAGCAGATGACACAACCCTAACAAGAGTAAATCAGTAATTGTTGGACACAAAAAAATGTAATTTTCAACATGACTTAAAACAGTATTATATTTTTGGCAATGTTAATTTCTTGTTAGCAATGTGTGTGTGTGTTTGTCTAAATATTCACATGAATTATTGCTATATTGGCAAAAAGTGGTCCTTATATTCATTTCTAAATGGTGTTGATGATGTATATCATTTGAATTTATATCACAGGTGTATGGGCTGTCCTATGAAATTGTATATAAAAAAGAATATATAAGAGGTGGTTTTGATATTTTACAGCAGCTGAATAAAGCTTTTATCCCACTCATTTAAACAGATCACTTTACTGAAAGGTGAAGAGCAATGACATGCTTATCACTGGTAATAAAATAAAGCATTAGCAGGTCTATCATTTTTTTCTCTTAAGATTTTTCATTAAAGAAAATCTTGATTTCTGATGAATAAAAATGTTGCTGTTCTTGTGCTATTTTGATTCTAGTAAATGCTGACTAAAATGTATTGTTTGCATGAAGGAAATGGAGATATTCTTCTCAAGATAAACAGATATAGATGCAGGTAAGATTAATAGCACATAATTTCCATGTTAATTCAAGTTGCTTGTTGTGTTCAAAATTGCATAAGTACAAATGGCATGTAATTATATATTCCAAGTAGTGTTAACAGTTTCTACTCTTATAAATCTATGTTATATGAGAGCGACTACAAACATCTTCACCCCTATTCTGACAGCATTTATCAGTTATACAGTTTGTACCTTTCATTTATGTAATCACTTACAGTTCTTGCAATAGTTTATATTTTACAGCAGCTGAATAAGCCTTAGATATTGCTTAATTCAAAGTTCAGGTACTCAATATTTATTGAAGAGTTAGGCTTGCTGATGCAATGTGAATCATAAGTTCAGGTCTGCATATTCTGACAGAGCCATGCCATTCCCTAATGTTAACCAACTCACAAAACCTAATGCTGACATGTTTAAGTGAAACCCGACTATTGTAATTCCAACAATTTATTAAATAATACACCCTACCCCTACAATACAAAGAGGAGACATAACACTCACCAGTAAGTCCAAATTCCTAATGGTAATAATGAAATAGTGCAACTAAAATATGCATTGGGATTTCCTATTTTTGTGAAAAATGGTTTCATCCTTCTACCCCTGTCCTTGTTAAAAATATAAAATATTCCCTCCCCAAAAAAAAAAAAAAAAAAAAAAAGCAGTACATCTGGCAACACCCTACAACATTTAAAGTATCGTATAACTTTGAATAAAATCTTCCTCACATTTCAATCAAATAAAAGTTAAAATGCAAGAGTATTTATGTTTACATAAATTACACGTTGAGATCCCCCAAAATGGTAAATTAGTAATCATGTAAAATGTCTTCTTCAACTTCGAAGTTTCCATGTTGATATCATCATAGGTTTTAGAGTTGGTTGATGTTAGTAAGTGAGGACACTGAATATTTGCTTATGATTAGGTAGGTCTGTTAATACTGTATCACATCTGAGGAAAGGATTTAACAATAGATTTCCTCAGAATTTCAATTTCTCTCATATTGAGGTATTTCATTTTGCAAGTTTTATATGCTCATATTCATTTTCAAGTTTGTGTGGTAATGTTCAATTTTACCAGTGTGTGTGTTCTTCTGTTATTCAATTTATCAAATAAATTTTAATGTTATTAATTCATGAAAGTTTCCTCACCTCACCTAGTCTCAGGCCTCCTGGCCCATAAGGCTGCAGTGCACTCTCTCCACTGGACTTGTTATTTGCAACTTGTCTGGCATGTTTAGATTTAAGTTATTTGTGTCTCTTTGGACATTGTAACTTACTAAGGGTTTGCCTTCCTAAATAGAACCAGTTCCTAATTCTTGCTTAAGCTTCAATACCTTTGGAATATGACTTTTCGGTCATTCTCCTTCATTTTAAAACAAGTTCTTAATTCTTGCTTAAGCTTCAATACCTTTGGAATATGACTTTTCGGTCATTCTCCTTAATTTTGTAAAAAGAAAAGGAATGGATCTTCTCAATTCATATTGTTGTTGCATTGAAAGAGAGTTGCCAACTTCATCAGGACAAACTGATATGCATCCAGTATTTATTAGTTTACTTATAGAATTCTTATTTATTGTAAGTGAATACTTAGTTTAGATGGATTCTAATGATTTCTATAATGATGATGAAAATTTTTGATAAATTTTCTTGATGGAGAGTTATTGCATCATGTCATGGATTAGAAAGGAAACAAACTGGATTTAAAAAATACAATGTGAAAAAGAATAAAATCATCACAAAAATATATATCTACATAGGTAAAAGCTTTACAGATAAAAAGATAAATTTGTGATGTCATCCTTTCAATTTCAATACAAATCTTTTTCATGTTGTAGTATTTGATTTAGATTGATATTTAAAACCTTATCTTGTATCAGAAGGTGCATTATTCTGTTTGTAAAATAATCTGACCAATGTTTTCTGCAAATTTCAACATATCTTCATGGAAGAATGTTCCTTGTTCCTTTAGTATTTAGACTATATTTTAAAGCAATATTTAATGATATTTATTATCTCTTGAAAAGAATGACCAACGAGATAATGTTGGTTTACTTTTACCCTCAAAAGAAATCAATTTCTTGGTTGTAACATTTTTTGTTGCAAGTACTCGTAATATTAAATTTTTCAACTGAAGAACAGCCATTTAACAAAAAGTCAAAAGATGGCTGGTGGAGTGCCTTTAAAATCAAAGCTTCCTTTTTGTTGGTCTAGACCAGTTTCTGAATTAATTTTTTCTAAGGGCCACCATTTGACAACAGCCTCAGGCCAAGGGCCAATAGTGTGGCAAAACCAGCATCACATGACAAACAAAACCTGTCAAAACAATCCCTGAATACAAACAAGCTGAGCGCACGCACGATAAGGATGTACGCCAGATGTCGGTGGTTTTTTTATCCGCCCTCCTTTGACACGCCGTTAGTCTTGCCCATTTTATAGCGGTACTAAAGATAACATTTTATTTGATAAGCCGCAGTGTTTTAGTGCCTTGATCTGCCTTGGAAAACCCAAAAGATAAACGAGGATTTTGCGATTTTTACCCATCTCCTTCGGATTGATTGGAACATACATGTACTATACAATTTTTTCCATCGTGACTATTGTTCGCGGGCCAAATTGGATTGTCTGGCCGGCCAGATTTGGCTCGTGGGCCGCCTATTAAGAATCACTGGTCTAGACCAATTCATAAATGTTGGATGAGTGATTCAATGTGTGCTGAGGTTTCATGTAATGTATTAATGACAGTCCAATGCAAAAGTGTATTGCCAAAATGGCAAGTGAGTTACATTTAAAGATTTTGCATTTCAGTTTCATGAAGCCTATTTCATGTAGAAACCACAAAATTGCCTAAATTCAAGTGCATTAAGCATCAAAAAATAATCTGTATAAGAAAATATAAGAATGGTTGCTTCTCAACACTACACATACAACGAGAAATACAACATTAGGCTTTATTCCAAAGGGCATTTTTAATGTTTCAGGTATTAGTAATTGCTAAGCTAACTAGACCAAAAACATTTGCATCTGAACTTTGTTTACTGACTGAAATATTGGTCTTGCTGCATTAAAAATGTAGTGATTTCAGCATTTTGAAGTAGTAAATATTGAGATTTTCATTCCAGGTTGTGCTTTAATTCTTGTACAGAGTTGGGATTTTAGTGATGATTTTATCAAATAAATTGTATTATTGAAATAACGGTAGATTTGCTTGTGTTTGTGCTTATTTTCATTTTCTAATTTTGCTATGCATCTATTGTCATGAGAATTTTGAGTATAATAAACTCTTTTGGCACAGACATGCCTCTGTTCTTATCAGGGTTTGAAAAATTGCCAAAAAAGGTTTTAAAAAAAAATGTAAACCTAAATTTGCCCCTGAAAGATCACAATATACATTTTCCAAGCTACATTGTGTTAAAAAGGATTTGTATTAGTTCAGTGGTCTAGCAATCGTATGAAAGAGGGCTTAAAAGAAACAACATGGTGAAGAAATTGCTTCAATATCTTATTCCGTTAAGGAGATATTTAACTTATGATTTATGTCGAAATGACTTGTGTGGAAAGTACACTGCTGAAGGTTGCCACTGTCTTACTAACTTTCTAAAATATTGTTGTTTTAATACTTTCATGACATCCAATGGGTTTTTAAGCCAGAAAATCTATACTAGAATACAAGACACCACTGAATCAATCCTGACCACTGAATCAATCCTGACCACTGAATCAATCCTGACCACTGAATCAATCCTGACCACTGAATCAATCCTGACCACTGAATCAATCCTGACCACTGAATCAATCCTGACCACTGAATCAATCCTGACCACTGAATCAATCCTGACCACTGAATCAATCCTGACCACTGAATCAATCCTGACCACTGAATCAATCCTGACCACTGAATCAATCCTGACCACTGAATCAATCCTGACCACTGAATCAATCCTGACCACTGAATCAATCCTGACCACTGAATCAATCCTGACCACTGAATCAATCCTGACCACTGAATCAATCCTGACCACTGAATCAATCCTGACCACTGAATCAATCCTGACCACTGAATCAATCCTGACCACTGAATCAATCCTGACCACTGAATCAATCCTGACCACTGAATCAATCCTGACCACTGAATCAATCCTGACCACTGAATCAATCCTGACCACTGAATCAATCCTGACCACTGAATCAATCCTGACCACTGAATCAATCCTGACCACTGAATCAATCCTGACCACTGAATCAATCACCACTGAATCAATCCTGACCACTGAATCAATCCTGACCACTGAATCAATCCTGACCACTGAATCAATCCTGACCACTGAATCAATCCTGACCACTCAATCCTGACCACTGAATCAATCCTGACCACTGAATCAATCCTGACCACTGAATCAATCCTGACCACTGAATCAATCCTGACCACTGAATCAATCCTGACCACTGAATCAATCCTGACCACTGAATCAATCCTGACCACTGAATCAATCCTGACCACTGAATCAATCCTGACCACTGAATCAATCCTGACCACTGAATCAATCCTGACCACTGAATCAATCCTGACCACTGAATCAATCCTGACCACTGAATCAATCCTGACCACTGAATCAATCCTGACCACTGAATCAATCCTGACCACTGAATCAATCCTGACCACTGAATCAATCCTGACCACTGAATCAATCCTGACCACTGAATCAATCCTGACCACTGAATCAATCCTGACCACTGAATCAATCCTGACCACTGAATCAATCCTGACCACTGAATCAATCCTGACCACTGAATCAATCCTGACCACTGAATCAATCCTGACCACTGAATCAATCCTGACCACTGAATCAATCCTGACCACTGAATCAATCCTGACCACTGAATCAATCCTGACCACTGAATCAATCCTGACCACTGAATCAATCCTGACCACTGAATCAATCACCACTGAATCAATCCTGACCACTGAATCAATCCTGACCACTCAATCCTGACCACTGAATCAATCCTGACCACTGAATCAATCCTGACCACTGAATCAATCCTGACCACTGAATCAATCCTGACCACTGAATCAATCCTGACCACTGAATCAATCCTGACCACTGAATCAATCCTGACCACTGAATCAATCCTGACCACTGAATCAATCCTGACCACTGAATCAATCCTGACCACTGAATCAATCCTGACCACTGAATCAATCCTGACCACTGAATCAATCCTGACCACTGAATCAATCCTGACCACTGAATCAATCCTGACCACTGAATCAATCCTGACCACTGAATCAATCCTGACCACTGAATCAATCCTGACCACTGAATCAATCCTGACCACTGAATCAATCCTGACCACTGAATCAATCCTGACCACTGAATCAATCCTTTGTGTAGATTTTATGACACTTTCATTTTTGTATAGATAAAATGGAGTAGAATAAAAATCTATTGCACAATCTTTTATGTTTATAAGTTTCACTTTATCTTCAAAAGAATTTGCCATCATTTCTTGGGAGTTAAAACTTTTACACCAAATTGTCATTCTCCCTCTGATTTACATAACCTTATCACACAAGGTGGAAAAAGTACTTGCTGGGGCATCCACTGTGGCAGGCAGGGATTTTTCAAACTGTGCAATCAATCTACATGGAAACATAACTTTCAATTAATCCTTCATACACATTACTACCATCTAGCCAACTACTCTTATGCTTTCAAAGTCAAAAAAGCTCGCAATGAAACCCGAAGAATTACTTTTTCCTCCGAGAGCTACAACACCCCCCTCACCTTATCTGAATTAAAGCAAGCCATGAATGACACTGGCAGCACCTCCAAGGGTCCAGATAATATCCCCTACCAGTTCCTAAAACACCTCTCCAGCAACTCCAACACTACCCTACTCGCCATCCTTAACCAGATTTGGTCCTCGCACTCTTTCCCCCTATAGGGAGGACGCTGTCATCACCCCCGTCCCCAAATTGGGGAAGGACAGCCCCAATTCCTCCAGTTATCGCCCTCCCCTGCAGTCTGCAAAATTATGGAAAGGATCATTAACCAGAGACTTAACCTGTTCCTCGAGACCAACAGAATCTCACTCAAAGCTTTTTTCTGAAATGTCGCAATAGCCTGGACCAGTCAATCATGCTCGACGCCGCCATTCTGGAATCCTTTGCAAAAAAAGGAACACCTCATTGCCGTCTTTTTTGACCTCTAGAAAGCTTTCGACAACACTTGGAAATACAGCATTACCCGAAGCTTAATTCACACCAACGACCTCAAGAGGCCACCTCTCCATCTTTATTCAAAACTTCCTCTCATCCAGACAGTTCGAAGTTTGTATTAGCTACACCATCTCCAACCCCAACCCCCAAGAAGATGGTGTCCCCCAAGGCAGTATCCTCTCACCTCTCTTTAACCTGAGCATTAATAACATTGTGGACAACCTCAGCCCCAACATTAAATGTGCCCTCTACATGGACCTCACAATCTTCTGCTCCTCCCCCAGCTCTTCTCTCGTCGAAAATAGGATCCAACTCGGCCTCAACTGGCTGCAAGACTGGTGCAACAATGGTTTTAATTCTCCAAAGATAAAACAGTCTGCATGCACTTCTGTCATTTCAACAACCTCCACCCCAACCTGAACCTCATGCTTAATGGCAATCGCATCCCAAAAGTTGACCACACTAAGTTCTTGGGTTTAACCCTAGACCCCAAGCTCTCCTACGAGCAACACATCACCAACCTGAAATAGAAATGCAACAACTCCCTCAACTTCTCGGCCTTCTCTCCAACACTCCGCTTCCTCTCCAATACTACTATGCTTTTACCATACAGTGCAATTACAAATTTCCAAAGAGACTCAAAAAATGTTCGCATAAAAAGCCAACGTCCTTCAATATGTGACAGTGGTGAACCAGCTTTATAAAGGACTTTTATTTGTCCAAACTGCCTCTTGCCAATCAGTCATAACTAAATGAGACAAATTGTAAGTGATTAGTAAGAGTATGATCTATCTTTATATTGATTTATTTCCTTAGTTTCATCAGGAAAAGATTAAGCATAAATGATTAAAGCAAAATATGAAAGGAATGAAACCACAAAGATTTATAAGTAAATAGACACTAGACTAATCATATCAATTTTCAAAAAAGAAATATAAATGCAGTATCAATCTCTATTTCTAAATGAACATTTCTTGGTGTCAATAAATGTGACTCCGCCTAGCACATTATTAATATTTTTTTTAGTTGGAAAACATAATTTCCAGCTGGAATTTATAATTCCCAGCTGGGAAATACCATTTCCAGCTGAAAAACACACATCCCAGCTGGAACCAATTGGTCATCTTAGCTGGTTCCAATTATAATTTTTTCCTGGGCAACCATCACCAGCCTTCACGTTGAAGCCAACAAACTCCCTTTTATGCTAAGGAGTAGAAAGCGTAGCCTTTCCTATGCTTTTAAATCCTTCACCAACATCCAAAACCTGGTATACAACCTCAATAGGTACCTTAATTTCTCCACCCTCTTTGATAGGACTAAAACCCTATCCCCTCCCTTTGGCTTACACATCAAATCAGATGACCTCCATCTCAGCATGAACCCCGCCACTCTTGGCACCTTCACCTGGCCCACTTTTCCTCCTTTCTATCCACCTGGGCCTCTCCACTCATCACAAAACCCAAACCCACCCTAACCTCTTCATCGATCTCCACAACCAAATCAAAGACCAACTCTCAAACTACACCTCTATCTATATGGATGGCTCCAAGGAAGGCGACAAGACGCTGCTGCCGTCATCCAGACATCACCGGTAGCATCACCCTCAGTTCCCGACTACTTGTCCATCTTTTCAGCCGAGGCAAAGACTATCCTCCTTGCCCTCAACTTTATTGAGTACTCTCCGCTCAGCCACTTTGCCATCTTCTCCGACTCCAAGCTGTCCTTACTTCTTTACTCAATCTCAAATGGGATACTCCACGTCACACCTTCTCCTCATCTGGAAACTCCTTTCACCCACCCTCCGTCTGCAGGAAAAGTATTCCTTTCTTCTGGATACCCAGCCATGTTGGCATCCCTGGCAATGACAGGGCTGATGCAGTCGCTAAGCTTCCCCTCAACCTTCCACCTACCCGGTTTCTTAAAACCCTTTCTGACATCAATCCTCTTATCGCTTCCCTTGTTCGTGACCACTGGCAAATCTCATGGGGACTCCCAAATTGATAACAAACTCCCACGTCATCCAGCCCACCATTCCGATCAAACCCACCATCCACAACTTCTCTCGTGTCGACAACGTTCATATTACCTGTCTTAGAATAGGTCACACCCACCTCACTCACTCCCACTCCTTACTGGCTCCCCCCAACCCCTCTGGAACAATTGTCATTGCACCCTCACAGTCCATCACGTTCTCCTTGCTTGCCCCCTGTATAACCTTCCTAGAGCTTCCCTCGCTCCCCACAAATCAATTGCCGAGTTCTTCCAGAAAAAACCTTGTTGGGTCAGAGTTGGCTTATTTTTTCTTTGGATTTGTCCCTGTTTCTTTAGGAGCAGTTGTTTTTGAAAGTTGGACAAGAAATATGTTCAGTAATCAAATAATCCATGTTCTCTACAGTGTCATATCTGTGGGTTTGGATGGTGGGCTGTTTTGTTTGTTGGTTTGATGTTTGTTAGCCAGGTTGGCTTGAGTTTGATGTTTAATGGCATTAGAGGTGTTGGGTAGGGGACGGCGGGAGTCTTAGAGGAGAAAGGAAGGTTGGGGAGAAAAGTGGTGGTGGTCGAGGTGATTTGGGTAATGGGTGTGGCTGAGTTGTTGGCAATGGTTATGGGCTTACGACTGGGTAAGAAGATCCAGGTGGGGTCAGTTTGGATATGTGAGTCAGTTTTAGTTGTCTTAGGGAGGAGGGGGCGGTATTGATGTTGGAGGAGCCTGCGCTCGAGTAGGAAGGTTTAGTATGGAGGGAAGTGAGAAATTGCTTCCTGGTCTCCGGGTAAGTTTGCTTTTCCTGAAGCCAGGTGGGGCAGTCATTTGAGAAGGGATGGTTGGCTGGGTGAGTACCGTCGCAATTAGTGCAGAGTGGGGTGCTGTCATGGCCCAGGGCTTTACAGTTGCCACAGCGTGCTTGGCTGCAGCAGGAGTTTTTACCATGTCCATACTTCTGGCACTTATGACAATGGAGGGGTTAGGAATATAAGGGGTGACTGGGATTCTCAAGTAGCCAGCAGTGATGTGGGAGGGAATAGTTGAGTATGGAAAAAGTCAGGAAGGTGGTATAAGTAGGTGTTTTGACACCATCTCTCTTGAGGTCAAGGCGACGGGCTTCAGTAACGTGTTGATTGGCAAGTTCCTCTACAAGGTCTTCATCGGTTAAGTAGGCAAGGTCTCTAGTTCTGACCACACTTCTGCTGGAGTTCGGGGAATGGTGGGGGGTGACTGTAGCGTCAATACCAATATTAACTAGGGTTTTGGTGGTGAGGAGGGTGGTGGCTTAAGTGTCCCTGGTGCAGTGCATCAGGAGATCACTGGATCTGAGCGTACAGACCTTGGGGAGGGTACCGACAAGGCCTTGGAGCGCCTTGTGTATGAGAATAGGAAAAACTCTTTTCAAACTTTCTAGTTTATTGGAGGCCTGAATTATTTGAATTTTGGGGACTAGGGCTGAAGAATGGTCAATGGAGGTAGCAGGTGGGTCATGGGGAGGAAAGGGAGGGTCAAGGTAGAAGCGTTTCATCATAATGGAAAAAAACTAAGGGTTGAGAGAACCGAGACAACTAGAAAAAAATCGCGGAACTACTATAGGAGAACTGCTGTACAGGTAATGATAAGGTAACAATAAATTACATGTAATAAATTCCTTAACATGCATTTAAAGAGGTCTGCAGATCAATTCTTTCATATCTTATGAATAGAATAAGATTAAAAAGCAAGTATTTGATGATCATAACCCCCTTGCCAAGACACTATTCCTCTTACAAAGTTTCTGTAAAAAGTTAAGTCTTGGAAAGAATTGCAATGTGTGATTAAGAACTATCCCGTCTGTTTGAACAGTTTTGAAAATTTGAAAGGTCAGCATTATTTTGGCCCTTTTGGTTGATTATTTGGAACTGAGGAAATGGGACTACCTTTTTTGAAGGACAGCTGGGGTGGGCAACAAATCAATGTTTTCTCCATTTAAATGCAGAGTGAATAACATGCGAAGAGGTTGCTGAAAAGGGGTACAGACCTCCACTTTTCAGCAGATCATAATTTTCTTCGAGGCAATTTCCCCATGGTGCAATTTTCCCCACATTCAAAACCTTTTCTGACCTTTCTCTTCTATTCAGTTTTTATTTCCTTCCACCTTTCTTTACTTTAGCACCATACATTTTTAATACACCCTGGCGCATTTGACTTACTGTCGCAGTGCCGTTAAGCCTTAACAAACAAAGAAACTTGATTTTTTTAATATTTCTTGTCAATCAGAAATTCATGTTTACAAACATAACTTCAATTAAGTGGCACACCATCCAGAAGCTCACAGCTTGCAGCTTCTAAATAAATAACTCATGACAAGCAATATTTAGTTTCAAGAAATTTTACTTGATATGTTTCAGCTGTCATAACTTATTTTTCAGAAAAAATGTTACAATTATTAAGTGAACTTTGTAAAACCTTCACCCACATAATTTTATCTGTGGAAAACTATTATCAGCGATTCAACTTACATTCATGCTGTAGAATACAAATGGCAATTAATTTTTACATTTTTATACTAAACATTACCTTCCCAAACAGACATCATTTTTGGAGAATTGAAAAGATTATTAAAGTTAGCTAAAAATTCATGAGGGTACAAAGGACTGTAGGAAAGACAAACCTGCATATTATCTGAGATAGTGGGCGGGGCTTAACATAATTTTGTTAAAAAGAACTGAAAACACAGTGTCTCAAGAATGATATATTGGACTCAGTTCATATGTGGTACACAGATAGCTCATGGTAAGCAGATGTGCCCTATTGTTTTCGGTGGCAAGATCATTTATATTTAATCAATTAATTAATTAATTTAATTGATACATAAATCAAATTGATAATTATCTAATATTTCTGATGCTTTTTTCATATGCTGATTGATTTGCAAGTTTTGTATTACCTGTCATGTCAATGTCATAGCATATCTACACACTAGCTAACATCACAATCATACCAAATATGAAATAAAACAAACAATGCGATTGCTAGAATATAAGCAATTCAAGATTTTTACATTAATCCCCGCCTACTCATTAATATGCAAGAGCTCGCCACCAAAAACAACAATAGGGCACATCAGCAGACCATGCCTACATCTGACCCATTATTGAGCAAAGAAAAAAATCAAAACCAGGATACTGATGGGGAATTTCCACACACCCATTTTCCCCAGAACTTTCTATTTTAAAATTCCTTTTTTTTGTCTTTCTGTTAAGTACCCTTGTACAGAACAGTGTAGACAGGCTTAACAGCTGTTTAATTTCCTCCTTTTTTTACCTTCATGGGGTACCTGCTTTGGAATGGCTTTTCAGGAAATCTCTATTTCACCTATAAGAGGAAAACAACATAAAGAATCTTTAGCCCTTAGACACCTTCGATTTTCTCAAAATCAGGGGTAATACACACCATTCAACTCAAGACTCTTTACAATTCGTTGACTAGCAGCCAGCTATTGTTACATCCATACACAACACAGGTAGTTTTCTATACCTAATTCCAACTGACAGTATTTTCATAGTCTATTCACGCTTCACTTGTTTAGCAACCAGCTACTCTTACACTGTACACAATAGGTCATTCATCTGGGTCTCAAGCCACATTACTGCTATGCAGTGAAGCTAATCGGATTAGTCTTTGGCTGAGCCTAAATATAAATATACATTGTATTCTTGGGAGGACTTTGTGCAAGGCCTATGATTGATGGACCATTTCTCGTAAGGATGGCTATTTCCTCATGAATACCATAATTCAAAACATTCTGCATCTATCCTTGAATTAACCAGAACCAAAAGGTTTTGTGGTTCCAATGCTTTTTTCATATGCTGATTGATTTGCAAGCTTTGTATTACCTGTCATGTCATTGCATATCAAGACATTATCATCACAATTATACCAAATATGAAATAAAACAAACAATGCGATTGTTAAAATATAAGCAATTCACGATTTTTATATTAAGCCCCGCCTATGCATTAATATGTAGGATCTCGCCACCAAAAACAATAGGGCACATCTGCAGACCATGGGCTATTTGTGTACCACATATGAACTGAATTCCATGTATCATTCTTGAGATACTGTGTTTACAAGCTTGTTTCAGCAAAATCAGATTAGGTCCTGCCCACTATGCATATTAATGAAATCTAACATTTTAAATCATAAACATGTATACACCAGCTAACATCATAATAATACCAAGTATGAAACAAAACAGACATATGCGGTTATCAAAATATGAGCATTTCTAGATTTTTCACATAAGGCCCCGCCTTCTCATTAATATGCACGACATCACCATAAAAAAAAACAATATGGCACATCTATGGACCATAGGCTATCTGTGTACCCCATATGACAAGAATCCGGTCTATCGTTCTTGAGATATCATGTTTACGAGCTGAGCGTCAGACACACACACACACATACATACATACGCCATCATGACCACATAGATTCCTGATGCTATCGCATTGGAACCTAAAAGCCATGTAAATTGTCCACATATAAAACTACCCTTAATAAAATTGATTTTCACCCTTACCTAGCAAATGCAAATTCAGCCTCGACATTAAGTTATTAGTACTGACAAAATGAGGCAAATTATAAAAAATAAAATAAAATTGGTTTTCAAAACCATGCACTACAGTACAGTAAAACATTAGTTTATTTCATAACTATTATATTAAAAATCCCCCACAATAGCATAACATGTTTTTTACTTCATATCCATGAGGTTCTTAATAAAAAATTATACAGCAATTTCTACCATTTTAGTGCATAATCTTATTACAACCCAAATTACCAAATCTCTAAATTTACATGGAAAGAGATGCAAACAATATATTTTGTAAGTGAATTCTTTTTTTAAATATTAAAAATCATTTATAAAATAAAACACACGAATAATTTCTTCATCCGACTTAATAAAAAAACAATCCCCCACAAGTAACATTCTATTAAGCTTGAGCTTTTAAAACCATCTTTTTATTGTCCTTTTTTTTTTCTTTCTCTAAGTGAGGTTATTAAGGATTAAGATGATAAATTTACAAAAAATTCTGAGTGTGTGTGTAAAAAGTGTATGAGACTGACATTGCAAACTTCACTTTTTTTCCAACATTTGATTTAACCTTTTTTCCCAAATGAAAAGTCTTCATGCGGAAAATCACACTTACCTAACAACTGTTTAAATACTCTGCTGATATACCCAATGGTTGTGCCAAAATATCAGAAAATAGTCTGTGAGGATATGACATCACAACTAGTCTCATTTCAGTCATATCTACACAAATCAGACATAACTTGAAATTCTTCTAAAGAAAATGTTGATTCCTTTTAAAGTCCTCTTTCAGATAAGATGAACAGCTAATCATTAAGATAAAAAAACTTGTCTTAACGTTTGTAATATTTGCACTCTGGGACAGCACAGGATTCTTAACCTCTTTATTTCAAGTCAATCAAAAACCCTTTGCCTTCCAGAGAACTGTAAGTGCTTATCCATGAGAGCCTATTACTTCTAGGTCCCTCATCAGGATAGGTGCAACTCAAATTTATATTTTGTTACAAAGAAAATTTTCAGAATTAAGATTTTAAACTGGTTTTCTGTTCTTTTTTTCAATTTTGATCCCACAATTATTAGGTCACATCCTGCACCAACATCTAATTCAATCCATGTTACCTTCACAAAAAACATATTTACTCATACAGGTGCAAATACCACAACAAATATTACACTATTTGAGCCAGGAGCCAAAATCAGTATTCCTTTCATAACTTAATGTTGTTTTTCTGTAGGCATCTTTAATATTAACAATATCATAATTATAATAACAATATAATAATTATTAGTACCTTATGGAAATCTAAAGACACTTATTGAAAACACATGAGTGCACAATTACATTCACATATTTTGTTCTTCTCTCTTTATTTTGCGAATCTAGTTTATCAACACTTTTAAAGGATTAGTTCTGTTGGTGGCCAAGCAAGTTTATCTGATAATGAAAGAAGACTTAAAAAGAAGACAATGGTGAAGAAACTACTTCATTATCTTATTCTATTAAGGAGATATTCAAGTTTAAAGCTCTATCTTATTTGTGTAGAAATGACTGGTGTCTACTATGGAAGTTTGGTGCCTTCATCCTCACATTCTTAACAATCATTAAAGTATTTCAAAGAAATTTTATTCAACTTTTTTACTATTTGAATTATTTTTCCTCAAACCTCCTACAAGCGGTAAATTATAATTACACTTACAAGATTATGTTTGACTACTTTCCTGACATATCCAATGGTTTTTAAGCCAGAAAATCGCATGACAAAATGTGATAGAACACATAAAAACTTGGAAGAATCTGAGACTATGAAGTCGATTTCAGTTGTTTCTACACAAACAATACCAAACTTTACTTGAATATCTCCTTAACAGAATATTTTTGAATGTTTTCTTCACCATTGTGTTTCTTTTTGAGTCCTCTTTCAAATAAGATGGACTTGCTTGACCACTGAACTAATACTTTGTTTCTTTTAAATCCTCTTTCACATAAAATGGACTTGCTTGACCTCTGAACTAATCCATTAACACTTTTAGGTACCTTCCACATACTTAACAGCATTCATGATATTTGTTGTCTTGTATTACCCCCATTCTGAGTGTGGTATCCACATTTATTAAAGACATGTGACTTTTCACGATCTAGCCGCCGCCGCATTGAAAAGTTGTCCAGTTCAACTGGGGGTATACCTGTCTAATGGTGTATGCAGCATCCCACCTCCACTACCTGGAAAAACCCACAAAAGTAATATCTTTTTTCAAGCATAGCTGGATAAGAAGATTGCATTCCTAAAACCGTTGTCTTGGAGCATGGAAACTGTATCCTATGATTTAATGGGCAAGTAAGCAATCAATGCAAATCAGAAGTGGAGGTACGTAACTAGAACACCCAACCAGCTTTATATAATGATCAAATAATTAGGACACAATTTTAATGTGGCTTCTTAATCGTAATTTGATTCAGAAGTAAACATCAACAAACTAAAGGAAATTACCATTATGTAACCATCATTTGTCTAGGACCTGGGTTATCTATAACAAATAAAGAGTTAAACAGTGGGTACAATGAACTTCAGATAAATTCTATTGTAGTTAGGTTAGTACATGCGAGTGAGTCTCTGGTTCCCATGTCCAAGGAAACTAACGATATACCCATTCTTTGGTTTTCACAATAAACTGATATAACCATTTATGGATCATGATATTCATCATTTGCACAAAAGGACTTCGAAAAGGTATTTACAAAGTGAGTTATAGCCAACTCCATCTTGTCTGAGTCCCTGGTTCCTAAGTTTGGGGAAACTTATTTGTAATCTATGATTTTGTGTACTTCAGGCCATAGGTAGGCAGTGGAACGGAAAGAGCAGGGGGGAGGGGGGGAGGGGTAAATGTCCCCCCCACTTTTCTCAAAAATTAAAAAAGTGTCCCTTTCCAGATGGAAAAGTGCCCTTTCAAAAAGGACATGTGCTCCTTTTAGAGGTGGAACCTGCCATTCTTTTCCCCAAAGACTATATATATGATCTTTTCATTAAAAAAAGTAATAAATTATCGCCCTAAAAGACTAAAACTGTGAAATGTTCTGCACTTCGCGAGCAAACACTATTATCAATTTCTCCTAAAGACAAAGATGGGGCCCAACAGCCATACATATTGAACTTTTTTATACTTAAAAAGGCTTTTACCTCTGTCTACCATTGTTTTCTCAGATTATAATTGTAAAAAAACTCTTTAAAATAGTAGGGCCTTTCTAGATTGTTTGAGCCACCCCAAATTTAATTGGTCAGTTACAAGGGCATCTTTGAAATGGGACATGCAGGGCAAAACTTATTATCTGGGACCGGGCCATTGCCATGACATAAACTGACATGGATAAGGTTCAGTTTCAGAAACTTACCAAAAATAGAAGTTCAGCTTATATATGACTTTTCTAGTTAAATGCTGCAAATATATCATCCAAATTTTAATTTATTTACTTCATATAATTATTTGCAAAAATCCATCCAGGATAAATCTAAGTTCAATCTGAACCACTTTCATGTCAAGCATTTGTACGTAGATTTTCCAGGGTAGTTTTGGAAAAACTTTATAAAGTCTTAATAAATTATATTTTACGACTTGGAAGATTTAAAACAAGAGTTGACATATCTCTTACAGACCTCCGTAGTGTAGTGGTTAGTGCTTTGTCATCTTACCCGCACGTCCTGGGTATGAATCTCGGTGGCTAATTCATGGTTAATCATGCTCTATAAGTCTAAATCCTTCAGATTTCAAGACTTAGGATCTGTAAAATTTCTCATTTCTAGATTTTGGTATAAATTGAAGCTGTAATTTGAAGCTGTAAATTTAAAAAAAAAGCAGAAGGGAAAATTGGTCACCAGTAATTTTCGGACAGATAAAAGTTTAAAAAATTTTGGTGGGGGAGGATTGACCCAATGAAGCTAAAGTGTTGTGCTACATGCTAATATGACAGTTCAAAAGTGCCCCTCAGATCCTGCATCTTCTACCGCCTCTGCTTCAGGCTAATGTGCCCCGTCAACGTTACTTTTACAACCTAATCGCGCAGCACAGATTTGTGCATTGTCAAGTTTATACTAACAATGTTCTCCAATCATAAAATATTTGCACTTAAAGAAATATCACAGCATACATTGTAATAAACTCTTTCATAAGCAAGATAACAACTACTTATAATTCATACAAGGCAAGAAATCTTAAGTTTCTTTCTTTGGAAATATGGTAAAAAAATACTTTATACTTTATATAAAGAAAAGAATGTATCACACAGATGTAAAGGACACAAGTGGGCTACGTTGAAATCTAGGATGAAAGCAAGGGTTTAACTTGAACTTTTCATCTATGGTGTCATGCCCACATCTTGGTGTTTGATATCAACATGATATCTGTGCACTAAAGGTGCTCTCGGTACAAAAATGAGGATGCCTTTTTAGCTCAATCATGGAAATTTTAAAATAACGGAGGTATATTGTTTTGTTTTTACTACAAACATAGTTGGAAAAAGAATGAGGTTTTTATTATAAATAATTGTGATTGGTTTTAACATCTATATCAAAAGATTATCAGTACCATCACATGCAGGTGTATTTCAATATTGTAGAGACTCAAAATAAAACATGTACTTTTTGGCCAAATGATCCTTTTAATTAAAGAGGACAAATTAAAGTATAACAACTAAAAATGGGAGGATAGCAGGAGGGGAGAGAGGACGGGGAGATGGGAGGAGAACCAAAATGATATATGT
The DNA here is from genome assembly GCA_020152595.1 of Chiridota heheva. Taxonomy (NCBI): domain Eukaryota; kingdom Metazoa; phylum Echinodermata; class Holothuroidea; order Apodida; family Chiridotidae; genus Chiridota; species Chiridota heheva. The sequence continues at coordinate 503,452 of JAIGNY010002796.1, read as the reverse complement.
GTACATCTTAAATTGCAGAAGTATGCTAAATTCTAATCTCAGAGATCTCCGTTTTTGATAGTGATTTACAACATGTTGATGATAATGTTATCAGGCCTGTAGCCAGTGTCAAGTAAAGGAGCATGCCCCCAAAAGCATAGAGAAAAGTCAGGCTACAAGCCCGAGAGAAATTGGTACTATTTGCCCACCTACATTAAACTAGAATGGTAAATACCGTCATCGTTGGCATGCCCATGCAAATTGACACCCATATCATATGATCCAGCCAATTATAAAAATGGCATCTCACACTTAAGTCCCACATGGCATCCTATGTCCCACATGGTATCCCACCCCATGTCCCACATGCCATCCCACCCCATGTCCTACATGGCATCCCACCCCATGTCCCACATGGCATTCCACTCCATGTCCCACATGGCATCCCACCCCATGTCCCACATGGCATCCCACATGTCATCCCACCCTATGTCTCACATGACGTCCCATAAGCACCATAAGAAGTCTCATCCTAGCTATCACAGTCCCTGATTGAGCATACTATGTATTAAAGTGTCAGTTCGTATAATAACTTATATGCAAATGAGTTGTTGAATTAAAAAAAAAAAGGTGGAGTCAAATAATTATGCCTGATATAGCCCTTGGTGTATACAACATGGTAAATATTATATCATATGTCCCTCATTGCCCCCGACAATGTCCCACATCGCATCCCTCCCTATGTTTATATGCAATCACATCCTGTCACACTCCCTGACTAAGCATGCTAAATAAAAAAGTCTAGTCAGTCATATACTGTAGTAACTTTATGCAAATGAACACAATAATAAAGGTGGAGTTTAAAAAATCATGCCTGATATAACTGTTTGGTGCCCAAATATTTTGAAGAACTTTAAGGATTTCAAATCTCAAGTGCTACAAGAGAGACTTGAGGATCTCTGGAGAATATTGGAAAATTATATCATTTTACAGTTATCTTCTAAAAAAATATCAAATGTGTTGTAGACTTTTTAGGGAACTAGTCTTTAATCCTATCTTAAGTAAATTCTGAGGAAATCTCAAAAACTTTAACATTTTCTGAGGAAATCTCAGGACAAATCTGTGGATGGCCGGACGGCCGGACGGACGTAATCGCCATTACATAGGTTCGCATAAATGCTTCGCATGCGAACCAAAAAGGCCTTAATATTTCAGATAAATCTAAATACTGAAAAAGTTTTTATTCTTGGAGCTAATTGTCCTTTAACATACCATGAAAGACTCTTTTATTTTTTCTATGTGTAAAATCTTTCTAAAAAATGATTTATTCAAGCACACAAACGGTTCTCTGATACCACAGCATTTGATGCTCTCTTAATCATCTCAGTTACACACAAACAAACAAAATTTGCATTGATTGATTAATATAATTTACATAAAACTAAATCCATCTGAGCCTTTAGGCTCATAGGGCAGGTGCTTATCCCCGGTTTCCATGACGCAAGCGCATGAGAGTACATGGCACCCTCCTGAACAGGCCACCAGTCCATTGTGAAATTAAGTCTCCAGCAGTGCTGGTACTCCTTTTACAGCTGAGTGGACTGAAGCAAGTAGAGTGAATTGTTTTGCTCAAGGACTTCCTTTGCCACTAACTCTCACAGTGTACATTTCCTTCATCTGTAATTCCTCCACACTTCCCTCCTTTGTGTGGATAATTCTCATACCGTACAATTTCAATTGAGAACTTTAATTGGTAGCTCGTTTGACTCATAGTACAAATGGACTGGGTTAAGATTCCAGCTCTGGTTGTTTGACTCATACTACAAAGGTACTGGGTTAAGACTCCAGCTTTGGGTTGTTTGACTCATACTACAAAGGATGAGTTAAGATTCCAGCTTTGGGTTGTTTGACTCATACTACAAAGGTACTGGGTTAAGATTCCAGCTTTGGGTTGTTTGACTCGTACTACAAAGGTACTGGGTTAAGATTCCAGAGCTCTGGGTTGTTTGACTCGTACTACAAAGGTACTGGGTTAAGATTCCAGCTCTGGCTTGTTTGACTCGTACTAAAAAAGTACTGGGTTAAGATTCCAGCTCTGGGTTGTTTGACTCGTACTACAAAGGTACTGGGTTAAGATTCCAGCTCTGGGTTGTTTGACTCGTACTACAAAGGTACTGGGTTAAGATTCCAGCTCTGGGTTGTTTGACTTGTACTACAAAGGTACTGGGTTAAGATTCCAGCTCTGGCTTGTTTGACTCATACTACAAAGGTACTGGGTTAAGATTCCAGCTCTGGGTTGTTTGACTCATACTACAAAGGTACTGGGTTAAGATTCCAGCTCTGGCTTGTTTGACTCATACTACAAAGGTACTGGGTTACAAAGGTACTAGATTCCAGCTCTGGGTTGTTTGACTCATACTACAAAGGTACTGGGTTAAGATTCCAGCTCTGGGTTGTTTGACTCGTACTACAAAGGTACTGGGTTAAGATTCCAGAGCTCTGGGTTGTTTGACTCGTACTAAAAAAGGTACTGGGTTAAGATTCCAGCTCTGGGTTGTTTGACTCGTACTACAAAGGTACTGGGTTAAGATTCCAGCTCTGGGTTGTTTGACTCATACTACAAAGGTACTGGGTTAAGATTCCAGCTCTGGGTTGTTTGACTCGTACTACAAAGGTGCTGGGTTAAGATTCCAACTTACAAAGGGACTGGGTTTAGATTCCAGCTTTGGGTTGTGTTCTCAATTTGGCTGTGAAATGATCAAGTACCAGCTTGCTGAGCAGTCAGTCTATGGTGGACTGATGTCCTATGCAGGGGGAGCCAAGTACTCTCATCTGCTTCAACCAAGGAAACAGGCAATAAGCATTGGTCTAGGTAAGCCTTCAACGGCTCGGGAAGATTACATTTTTCACTTTCCAATTGCATGTTATCTTTATAATGTAAAATTACTTTGTAAATCTTTCATCACAAATTCCCATTTTCTGTAATTCTTCCCTTTTAAATTTCCTTCTTCTACAATTTCTCTGCAGCATGGAAGTTTTGCTATAAATCATTAGTTCTCTCTTTCCAGTCAACAGTTACAGGATCAAATACCCACAAGTCTGGAAGGCCATCATGAGCATACATTAACCTACAATCAGATTTACTCCACTGATAAGGTGGCTGTTGGTCAGTAGTTGGCCCACTAACAGCAAGAAATGACAGGTGTGGTACCATGGAACTTGAAATGACCTGCAGAAAGAAGGATGAGGTTTAGTTTCAGAATTTTACCAAAAATAGAAGTTCAGCTTATATATGACTTTTCTAGTTAAATGCTGCAAATATATCATTCAAATTTTAATTTATTAATTTATTTACTTTACATAATTATTTGCAAAAATCCATCCAGGATAAATCTAAGTTCAATCTGAACCACTTTCATGTCAAGCATTTGTAATGTAGATTTTCCAGGGTAGTTTTGGAAAAACTTTATAAAGTCTTAATATTTTTACGACTTGGAAGATTTAGAACAAGAGTTGACATATCTCTTACAGACCTCCGTGGTGTAGTGGTTAGTGCTCTGTCGTCTCACCCGCACGTCCCAGGTTCGAATCTCGGTGGGTCTGCAACCAGTGAGTTCACAAGTGGTTATCAAAGGCCGTGGCCATCTTGATAAAATGTCCAGCACTGGATGCTTTCGGGACGTTAAACCTGGCTATGCTATGTTATATCCTTTCCAATCCCAACTTGAGTACAGATAGCTTTTAAACTTTTATCTTTATCATTCAAAAATACAATCCAGCAGGGGCATAGCAGGTCCTTTACTCTTCCTTTTATATGTCAATGACATCCCTGATAATATAAACAGCACGGTTAGACTGTTTGCTGATGATTGTCTTGTGTATAGAACAACTGATAAACCCTCTGGCCAACAAATCCTCCAGAGTGAGGCCATGGCTGCCCCCTTCACTTAAGTTTTCTGTTGGCTTTCTCCTGATTTGCATATCTCACTTTAACCGTTTTAATGAAAGCATTGAAATAATTAAAATTTATGTCCATGGATCATACGTGAATTAATTTTTAATTTTCTCAACAGAAAGTCCTAGAAGAGAAATCTACAAAGTATTGAATGTTGGTTGGATACCTCATATGTAGGAGGGAGGATGAGAAAAAACAACTCTCCCCTCCAGAGTAAGAAAATAGGGGCACTTGACATCACATGCATTTGAGCTGGCTGGAATGTGGGTCCAAATGTAAGTTATTACTTAATGCCAACTGTGCGTGAACTACGATCATTGACACTGTGAAAGGCAGTCAGGTATTTTCAGTAATCAAAGATAAAATAGCAGAGAAAAAATAAGAATTATCTAGATGCAAAGAAACCTTAAATGAATGATTTTTATTTTAGCAATGCTCACTGTTGATACCAATGTTGCTAACACCTGGAGGAAAACCATGAGGATATTTTTCCATGTGCTCATTTGTTTATGTATTATTCCTCCACTGGTCATTTGATGATTTTTTCCATGCATTCATGACATCAATGCACACACTTTTAGGTTTTCCTTACATAAACAAAATATAGAAATGGAATAATTTATCATGACAAGATTGGTCAAAATACAAACCTTTGCATCTAGCCCACCATGACATCGATGGCCCAGGGCTCCAAATGGATATGTTCCATTCTTAGGGTTGAGATCGCTCCTAGCAGATATGGAATTCTCACCACTATAAGGAGGTGTGCAATTACAGCTGGACAAAGGATCATGCTGAAAGTTGTTGTATCTAGAAAGAAAGAAAGGAGAGAACATTTTTATCAAAATAATCTAAAACAAGGCATTCCAAAAAGGTAAAAAATCTTGTCAGTGATAATATACCTTCCACACATATTACTAACAACTGTTACCCCTCCACCTCTGTAACGAGATAATATGTATTTTCATAATTAAATTAGAAGGTGATTTTCAAAGTAAGGAAGTCACCAGAGTTTTATCTTGTTGGTATAAATTTCTTTTGGCTGCGCCGTTGGGTTTTGATTGATGCCTTAAGTGCCAGTGTGTTTACCTGCATAGCGTCGGGTACAGAGTTTGTTTACCAGCGGCGCATATAAGCAGCTGTTGGGTTTAAAAGTTTGAGTTGTTTAATAGTTGTTACTTAGTTATTACTTGATCTTTGTCCAGCTACGTCTGGTATTATCTTATCAGCAAACTTGGAAATAATACATGTTAACAGTCTGAAATTCTTTGGCATTTTATTAATACTTCAACAATTCATAGATGCAAAGAATATCCGCATGTCCAGCCATTTTCAGATCCGGTTCTTGCATGACACATAAGATCAGACGTTAAATCTTACAGTTCGTCAGGAACTAAGTGACAAAGGGAAACTGTAAAAGAATACCTTTGTTACAACCCCTCTTTACATTCTAGTTCTGTACATCCACTCTCCACCATATCTTTATCTATCAACAATTACTCTACCTCCTACTCATCATCCCCAATAATATCCTCCTCAAAATTCTTGCCTCCCATATCTTCACCTCCTACCCCATCAAACAGTCCACATCCAATCCATGCATCCTGCTCTACCTACCTACTCAATATAGTTTTTTAGATATAGTTCTCCTTGGAAATACATCTGCTAAATACAGTACATCTAGTTTTCTTTTTAATGGATATCAAATTAAAAATATTCAAAAAAATTATTACAGATTGAATCAAAATGTAAAAGGAATGTGTTGTATGCACAAGTAGTATGATTTTCAGGATAAGCTTGCACGGTCAAACTGGTTCTATGAAACCTAGGTTTCGGTCCGACTCATGTTTTATGAAAAACTGAAAGTACCAACGAGATCTGAATCACTGTAAAAAACAAAAATGCCGAAAGATGGTAAAAATCAGTGGTGATTCAATAAAAAGAAAGTTCATGCTTTGTGTAAGAATGTATTTTGAAGTATCTTTTGATATATTTGTGAAAAATATGTGATATTTGTGAAAAATACGTGATATTTATGCAGAATAAATTAATAATCGATTGAGAACAGCGTATGACAAATCGCCTGTCCGGATGCCCAGGGCAACTAATATTTATGTCCGGGCAAGTTGATTTACAAGTTGATATGCTCGCCAGGCAACCACAAATTGATCCAAATTAATACAGTGATTTTCTCTTTAAAAACTTAATTCATTACACAAATTATACTTACTACAATGTAACTGATAGAAATGCCCAGAAAATAACTTAAATCAGACTTATATTCCATTAATTTGGAAGCCAAAATATTTTGTTATGTTACGAAATGATCTTAAACGTCTCCATAACAACATTATACACACACCCATACATAAGACATAAACATATCACACACACACACACACAAAACATATAATGTACAGTACAGATATATGATCCAGGCCACCAAAGCTGGTTGAACAGTATGCAATGCATGCTGCTTTGCTAGCAAGGCTTGCTCCTTTAAACCAATCATATCTCACGTAGAAATTCTCATGCAAACTTATATCGTCACTGTTTCATGCCGAGGTCTGTTCTGCTGTGTTAATGCACCACATACAATGGGTTCCATACCTGTTCTATGTACACATACAGTATTGTTCAGGGCATACTGTATGCTGTATATACTGTACTGTTACATGGCGAACTTGACCTGCCATTGCCACTTGTTATCGCAAAAGTTTATTGAACTTTTGTGTTTCTTTTTTGATTTTATAGAGACTGTTATTGCTTTTTATTTGTAGAGGATATATGAATTACAATTTCCACTGTTTTTGGTAAGTCTTTTATCATTTATACAGCATTCTCAGTAAACATTGGCTGCAAGAAATATTCTATCTTAACGTGCATTGCCTCGTCCAATATTATCGTGATTATTGACGGGCAAGTGGGTTTTGCTCCGGGTAAGCATTTCTGCGCATGTGTCTGCCCAGCGGGCAAGTTGATTTTAGGTGATTTGTGAAACGCTGATTGAGAAATGAGAATGTTTGGAAATGAATAGTCATAAATATCACATGTACCTGTTATAACATGCTCGAATCCGCTCAATATTGTCTCTTCTTTCTGGGCTAATATTTCCACAACCACAACAACTGTACCTTCATTTCTTTATAATTCTTTTTATTTGAAGTCCTTAACATTCTCCCCAGAGTCCTTTTGTCATGTAAAATTCTTTGTTAATCCATTACAAATCTTGGCAGTAACAATATGTGGCTCCGCTTAATGCGACAGCCCAAATACTCATGAGCGTAACTTCTGCACGCAGTAACTCGGAAAGTGCCGTTATTGGTCAAAAAGTTAACTTTATTCCCGCTGTATGTAAATTAGTGCAAGTGGTGATTTTTTTCCCATGCATCAGTATTACAAGCAGGTAGCTGTAAAAGACAGGTCTCTGCAATGAGATCGCAAGAGAAAATGACCATTCATCCCCCCAAAAAGTTTGTATTCTTTCCCCGATCTCATTTTCATGTGTAAAATATACTTTTGGACAAACAGTTTCTGGTCAAAATTATCAGATTTACAAAGAACGAAAGATTTCATGTATTTTGTTTTGAAAATTTTCTTCGTTTCCCTTAATTATTTTCACTCATCATAGTACTAGCGATTGAATCTTCTGTTCCAATCACATATTGTATGTAATTGACCCATGGCACGTGTGATTCGCAAGGGGGTACAAGCTCAAATTATTTCATAGGTACGAAGTGGAGCGAGTTTATATTTGTTTTTTGCAGACAATGTAGATGATAGCCTGTTGGTATGCATAAATTAGTAATAATATCTCTGCATATCGTTTCACAAGTAGAAAGTATAAACAGAATGTTTAAATACAGATGTGTTTTGCCATTTTATACAATTCTGTGATCAAAATCGCTTGAAATAAAACTTATCTTCATAGGGCCAAAGATTTGCTTTACTTGGGTGTTGTAAAATAAAAATGTTTTTCTAGCTACTTGCAGAAACAAGGTCCAGATTTAAAATGGAATACAATGTAATTCAATTTAATTTTTTACTCATGATGTATTTAAATCATATATTATATTATTTGTATGGAGACTGCAGGTAATCACTTTTATTTGTTCATTTTGATAAAGAAAATACGAATTTGGTAGGGAGTTGGACACTGTCTGTCTTATTACACTCCGGTTCGCGCACTTTTATAGCACATTGAAGAAGGCAAACACCATATAAGGCTATAGGGCGGGAGCCTTTAATGGCTCAAGTATAAAAGAAAATGCCAACCCAATGCACACATGGCCAATTTAAAGTAAAGCATAGCAAAAATGATCATTGAACTTGAAAAATAACAGAGGTATGCATGATTTGTGAGCTTTTACTTTTTTGGTTGAGAAGTATATATATATATACATATATATATATATATATATATATATTGTTTTTTTCAAATAGGAGCCATGGCCTGGCCATGGTTAATGTTTCAAAGAAATGTTGAGTATCAAGTGGGTGGTATCTGATCTGTAAGCTTCTCCCACCGAAGGCTATATGCAAATCAGCAACAATTGTACTGTGTGATCAAGTATACGATGGCTAGCATCGCATCCTAAGATGGTGCATTTAGAGGCTTAATTTGTATCTGTTTGCAACTATCTGATAAATTTATTTTATCTAACATGAAAGAAAATTTAAATCATAACTATGAATTAGAAATCATAAAAAAAAATAAGGGCATATAGATGGCCTGTTGACATGGCCGTTTCACATCTTTTTTACGTGACTGGCTTAAGATATCAGGAACTGTTTAATGCCTTTCGGATCTAGACTGACAAAGAGGTAAAATCGGCATCATTTGAGGGGCAAAATCAGCATCATTTGAGGCGCAAATGGGGTAATAAAATCACTTTACACGCAAACAACGTTAAAGTTTATTAATACATTCTATTTATCAATGCCTCCATTATCATTTTCAACATTATTTATAGAAAATACTGTAATACAAACATCATTAGCTGCTATCATATAAGAGTGCACTTAAAGTTACTGTAATGCACTTAACTCCATGAGATGTACCTCCGCTTTCCGTTTAGTATGCACTGCAACCGCCAATTTTGGCCAAAATCAACAGTTGCATATCACACGCCTCGCCAGAGCAAGGGCAACCTAATATGATATCATTATTTGCTTGGCCTGGCACAGCTACGATATAATTACATTGCCAAGACGTGCGAGTGAAATATGATGCCTCTATCTGATGCACGTTGGGCATATTATTAATGCCCCTATGATAGCATACTGAAGGGAAAGAGCTTGCACACTTAATGTCAAAGCTTGTTTACATTATGGGTGAAAAACTGGTTTTCCGGTTAAAACCAGTTTTTGTTTTGGAACTGGCCGGTTTTACATTGGGGCAAACCGTCAAGCTTATTTCAGGACAGATGTGATTCAAGTTTATGTTAGCATTTTCGTTGAGTAAAATTGCAACAGTGTCTCTATAACATAAAGTAACAATTAAATTCATTGGAAATATTTGATTTTATAATGAATGCAAAGAAGTATGGATATAACTTGAAGAATTATAAGTGATTGAAAAAGCACCCTTGCTGCTCTCAGTATGTCAATCATGTATAATTGCACTGTTAGCTTTTCAAACTACATTTTCTTTCTCTCTAAAACTTTTCTCTGTCAGTCATAGACATTGTGTATCATGTATTTGGAAATAAATAAAGTCTTAGTAATTGGTTTAATCCAATTTTGTTTTTGCTTAACCCAACAACGCTTCACAAGCAACAAAAACACATATTCTCTGTCAACTGGCGTAAAAGTACCCTTGATTCATATGTAACGTACAAACTAGCTTTGGTACATTAAAACAACAAAATCTCACCTCATTAACTTCAACATTGACTGTACGTCATGCACACCTGTCTGATTTCTTTTAAATATCTGAGCCCTGGGATTTTTGTCATAATCGAACCAGTCTCCATATTCTGCTTTCATTGCAGGCCATCCACTTTGTGTGTATATATTTTCAAAGTATCTGTGAGGGCAAAAGGCAAACAAAGGTAATAAACCACACAAAAAAACCTGACACCAATTAAACAAAGCAATCCATGGAGTTGCTGATCTCATCACCTTAAGCATACAGCTTATGAGGGAAATAGCTAATAATAATAACTATGGGGAATGGCTAAAAGGGGTCTCTAGTTCTGTGACCTTTAAACTTTTGACCCCAGAGTTTACAGAACACAAGTTCATGTACCATGTAATACAAACATAGGATTGGTATAAGTCTTGCACTTTCGGAATCTAAAGTGGCACAAAAATTGTAGAAAGTAATCAATAATATAATTACCTCCTAAAATCACATATTTGACCTCTGACCCATCATCCTGATCACTGAAACAACTTCAAAATTTTCACATTTATCGTACCCTACTGTATGATACCATTCATGCTCACATCAATTACCATTCCATAATTAGAGTGGAAAATGGTGACAAGTGTTTAATAGCTCTGTGGCCTTTAACCCCAGAGTCTACGGGACACAAATTAATGTACCAAGGTATCATGGACAACATAGGGTTGGTATAGGTCTAGTATTTGAGTTTAAAATGGTGCAAAATTTTGCATAAAAGCACTTATTTGAACTTTGACCTCCAATTAAAAAAAATTAAAAAATTTAGAATGTTAAACCCTACACACCTAAGCAATTTCTAAAGACACCAAGTAATTCCTTCAAAAGATACAGCAATCACCAAAAAGTTTTGTTTTATTTGACCTGTGACCTTTGTACCTCAAACATTGGAGACTAAAGTTCCAGGCCAGAGGTACCTGTTCACCAATTTTGGTTCATGTCTGTATTACAGTTTTTGAGTTATAAGTGACACAAAATTAATTGTTACATACGCACACATGCACACACAAACCCACACACAAATCACCAAATTTTGTCCTGTTCCAAAAACTTATGACCCCTAATGTGAGGTCATCATATGAAACCACCAACCCCCTAATGGGGTCAAAATCACCAAATTTCGTCCTGTTCCAAAAACTTATGACCCCTAATGTAAGGTCATCATATGAGACCGCCAGCCCCCCTAATGGGGTGGCCATGTAGTGTAGGAGGTATAGGCAGTTATCTGCCTATACAGCAAAGTGACTACAATATCTCATCCCCACATACAGTATATGTATATGAGTGTGATGAGATAATACATTGTGTCAAAGCCAAGGGCTGGGTTTTTAAAAAATTAAAATGATCACTGAAGTTTCTATCATTACTTGCTTGCATCACAACTTCAACATATATCAAAATTCCAAAACTCAAGAAACTAAATAAAGAATTACACAGAATTGAAAGCTTTTTCTGATGGACATGCATGCTTAAACAAGAAATATTCCTCTGAGGTCGTGTGCAATCTTTAATATCCTTACTTTGTCATAAGAAATACCACATAGGGCTTTCAAAATTTTGTTACTCAAATCCACATTAGGCTCTTAACAGCTAGTATAAAAACAAAATGACTTACGGTATGTTGTAACTGGCCCAATAAGAATGTTTGCTTAAGTAGCTCTCTGATGAGAAATCTTTAGCCTGGATGAAACCACTGTTGAGATTAGAGGAGTAAATCATATAAAATAATCAATTATGGGGGCCGTTCTTAGGCTCTAAAATATTTTATTCATGCCCTTGGCAGGTTTAGGTCCTGTTGTCTTTTAATTATCATAGGCGGCCATACTTGCTAGTGTCGATGCAGCATGCATATTCATATTTTTCAGGCACTTGTAAATTATCAATTATTTTTGCTGGTTGCTACGGGGCATGCATACTCATATTTTTCGCTTCTTGCTGGTTGCTGCAATGGCCTGACGTCACCTTGCCACGGCTCCCCTGCTGAGGTTTCTTATCATTTAACATCGCTTTGCCTATGCAGGGGCATTCTAGTTCATCTAAGCTTAGGGTTTTTGTTACGTACTCACTCAGTTTTCATCCTAACTGGCCCATTTTTTACAGTCATGTTCCAAGTATGCGATCTTAATAGCTGGTGCTTTCTGCCGTGTTTTTAGGCTCCCCTTACTTTTTTAGGCAATTTTGTCCTTTCTACTAGACCAGGTCTTGCCTCATTGGCTCTCTTAGCCTGGGCATTGCTATATTGCAAGTTACGTCTGCAATATTTGTATATAGACTGAGCCCGCCTTGGACTGAGGTCATTCATTCACAGCCTTTTGTTATGTTAATTCTGTCTTGTTTATTTTGACCCACCCTTCCACACCCTTGTTAAGCATAGCTTATTTTTTTGGCTTTCTTTCCTAAATTTGTGGCCTATTTGACCTATTATTCATGCTATGTATGATATATTATATGCTCTTCACCATTTAGCATCAGGGAGTGATTGTTTCTCATATTTATATCTTATGAGCCAAGCCAGGGATTTTAGCCCAGTGGACATTTTCACCATCATTTTTGCGTGTTTGGCCATCATTTTGACCAGTTTCGCCATCCTATTGGCATGTAATTTGGACCATCTTTTTGGCGGTAAGTTGATAATTTGTGGCAGGTTCTGCCAAAGTGGTATTTTATTTGGTGGCAGGTGTTGCCAATTTTAATAATAAAGGTTGTGGAATTGCTGCCAATAAATTTGAATTCCTTTGCTTCTTGTCATTTCTGCCAAGTGTCTGAATAATTATAATCTATGGTTTAATATATACAAAATATTTATAACTTTTCAAACTTAAGCCCATTAAAAGCACTGAAAACAATTTTGATATAGAAAACTTTGCCCCCTTTCTATAACATCTCTTCATCTTCTGGCTAAAACCACCAAAACACGGACAGGATACATTCACTATGCTCCTCATTGGTGACGCTCTTCAACCATCCAATCAATTAAAGATTAAGAGGAGTGATGAAAGCCAACACTGGTCGCCTGAAAAATGTATTGCCACATTTGACCAAGGTACATTCAATACTCTTTGCATACAGCTCACGAGAAAACACATCCTAACCAGATGTACTTTAATCAAAAAGTTATATTTCTCATTAAAACTTTTAGTGCATTGAATTTCTGTTTTGTACAACAATTATTTGTACAACAATGTCCCACATGCCATTCCGCCCTATGTGCCACATGCCATCCTGCCCTACGTGCTCATGCCATCCCGTCCTATGTCCAACATGCCATCCCGTCCTATGTCCCACATGCCATCCCGCCCTATGTCCCATATGCCATCCTGCCCTATGTCCCACATGCCATTCCGCCCTATGTCCCATAGGCCATCCTGCCCTATGTCCCACATGCCATCTCGCTCTGTGTACCACATGCCATCCTGCCCTATGTACTATGCACAATCACACCTGAAATCGAGATCCCATTCCACCACATGCTATCATACCAGCAATCCAGATGACATCCTATCGTCTTTCCTCCAACTCCCATCACCTCATCATACTCCCTGCCTACCAATCCCAATACTCAAATACCCATCCACCTGCCAACCATCAACCATGTTCTCTTTCCACCCAAAATAAATACCATATACTACAACCCCATTCACCTACCACCCCAATGCACCTACTATTCCAATTTTACCTACCATTCCCAATGCACTCACTACCCTCTATTCATGTGGACATACCATCTTCCAAACCTACCCCACTACTTATAACCTTCTCCAATCATCTATTACTCTCATCCATGTACACTTTGCTTGTCATCTATCCATCCTTCAATTCATCCATGACACTCATTAGTCACCTTCTAGTCATGTCATCCACTCCCATATCCACTCAACTATCCATCCTCCATTCACTTATCCATCATCCACTCACCTATACCCACACCTATCAACTATATATACTCTTTAACTTACATACCCACACCCATTTCCCCAACATTCCTTATAACCTTCCCTCACTCCAATGCATCACAGCTCCCTCTTAACAATTACAGAAACAGAAAAACCCAACAATGCTCCCATTAAAAACATATCAACTTGGAATTTTCTATATAAATCTAATAGGACTACTGTACCTGTCTACCAAATCAGAATGAAAATTTATTGCAGATAAATTATCATAGGTCAAGGGCTGAAATCCTTTGTTACCAGTAGGTGAACAATGCATGTGGTCGGACGGACAATGGAGGTGGGAATACAGATGGACGGATGAATGAACAAACTACAAAAATGCTATATTCCCCCTTCCCAAACTTTGTTGGCAAGGGGATAACAAGGAGAAACTATTAGTTTATATCTAGGCAAACTTTTTTAAAGCTTTCTTTTGATTCTTTGATAATGATTAAGTAAAAATTATACAAAAAGTTCTTGAGCAAATGAAATAATGGTTATCACTCTGCAAGTCTCAGAGTGCCTATATCCTCTGATTATCTTCAACCACACACTAAAAGTCAGAAAAAGTCTGCAAGAATGTGCAGAAATCATGCATGGAGGAAAAATTAAATATAATTTCTCAAAATGGATAAAATGTTCCCAAGAAAAAAAAAAAAATCCCGTAAATCAAAGAAAATCCTCAACATTGAAGAAAACCTCCTGAAAAATGCCTGAAATTGAAGAAAAATTCCTAAAATTAAAAAAAGTCCCTAAAACCAATTAAAGAAATTTAATAAAAATTAAGGAAATTTACCAAAAAATTGAAATTTTGAAGAAAATTGAAGATTTTATTTCACTAAGTCACAACCAAATTTGGGCACTAGATAACCGTGACCTTATATATTCATTGTTTACAGTTTATTTCCCCAATATGTATTGCATATTATATGCTGGTATACTCTGCTATTTACATTTCACATATACAATTTTGCTGGAGGGGGAGGGAGGTGGGAACAACTTACCCCTCTGATCCCCCACTGCCCATAAGGTAAAGTTCAATCGAGTCACACCTTTTAGAGCACCAATATATTGGTTTTCAATTATCATTTAGGGTTTACTATTAAAACTCAAAATTGGATCACTATATAGGATACATACGGAATTTGTTCCAAAACTGTAAAGCACCCAAGCTCAGGAGGTTGACCTGGAGTGAACTTTGTGAAGTCTACTAACATCCACTGGTTGTTATACCTGCAATGAATCAGATAATACATAAGAGTGAAGTTACTGTTCATGCAGGTTCATGATACTGCAGACAGACTTTAAATAAACAACCCAAACATTCTTGATTTGAATATAGTTATCAACTCAAATCACTTACTACCACACCATAAATACCACAGACTGACATGCAGACAGCCTTTCTGTCATGCACTAAAGCAGAAAAGCAAACAATACAACAAATGCATTATGATATAACTTGATCAATTCTGAAATCCATGGCTTCCTCAGTCAAAATATGATTCTTTTAAAATATGCACTCTGGAGCAATTATGTAGAATATTAGGCCACTCGAGCATTTTTTAGCATAGAATTTTGAGAAAGACCCGATTTTGACAAAAATGAAAAACACTTGAAGAATTGGAAACTTCTAAACAAGTTGAACATCAACTCCAATGCCTATATCATGAAAGATGACCTATCCGTGAAAAAATAAGAATGTAATTATCATCCTTTCACTTTAATTGCACAGAAAACACAGCAATATGCCTACAATCTTGGACAAAATCTCGTTGGAACAATCACAAATTCGGCAACAATTTTTACAACTACAAACACAACCTGTTGTGATTTTGTTTACAATGTGCTTTTAGTAAAACTATTAATCAATTGTATGTGACTTAATTTCAAAGTACTATCTAAAAATTTTTCAAAGTATCAAAGTAGTTTCAACCTCTGATCAGAATATATTTTCCTGCCCCCTCCCCCAAGGAGCATAAGGATAAATAAATGATCAATTTTTGTTAGTTTATTTTAATCTGAATTTGTGTCAAAAAAAAATAGTGTCATCCTCTAATTTATGCCTGGAATATTTTAAGAATTTTCCCGAAATAATTCACGCATACTCCCCCCAATCAATGTTGATCCTTGTTTGGATCTTCAATTCAACATTGAGTGGGGGAGGGGGTAAAGTATGAAAAATAAATCAAATAGTGCAGTTGATTACATGATTGATGGTAAGATCCATTTGAGAAACCAGTGTTCACCAATTTTGAGTTTTGTCCAGGAATGTTGTGCTTTTAAACTTTCAATTCATAATCTAGTATTAGTTCACCACCTGTTTTGGTCAGCTGAATTTAATTTTCTTTAAAACACAATAACAATTGTTAAGAAAGAGAAGCTGAGGAGCATACAGCATACTGTCCATACCATTTGATCAATGGAAACGAGCTTAATGAAATAAGCAAAAAATATGAAATAAGCAAAAAGTCCCATCAAAATTGGCTAGAAATTGACAATTTTACAATTTGGTGACAATCACAACAAGAAACCCTATGAATTTCATATGTTACCCTATTGCTTTTCAATCATTTATGACATTTGGAATGTACATCATACCCCAAATTCAATTTTAGCAGGAGAATACTTTAAATCAAAAAATAAACAATATATCTCCTTTCCATAGAATAAGATTATCCATATCTCGAAATAGTGACCACTGGTGAAATCTAAACTTTGATATAGAAATAGTGACACAATAAGCTCAGAGGATGCTACTTACGTGCCCATGTTGTACTGCTTGAAGACCTCCACCCATTCATACGTGGAGCTGGCTAACCTTAATGCCACAATCGTTCTCAGCCATTCAAGAAGGCTCTCGTAAGTAGAGTACTTCCAAAGGTTTTTATTGCTATTTCCAATTGTGGTTTCCAATGCAACCTAAAAAATAAAACATAAAAGATTTTACAAATTAAAGCACAGAAAGGTTGTGCCATTTATTTCATATTAGGGTGAAAATATAGAAGAAAAAAAGCAATTTATTTTGATCACTTGTCATATTCTCCCAACACTCATTTTATGTCATTTACCTAAAAGTTTCTTGATTTTTGTTGCGAAGACTAAGTCGTAAACTAAAATCTGACCATTCCGATGATCAATGTTTCTTAAGTCTACTTCTGAGCTTGCAATAAAGTACTTGCCAAATTGAATGAATCTAGACACATTTTTGTTCTGAACATCTTTTTCATATTACTTTCATACGATCGGCAAGAAGCTGCTCGCTGATTTTTAAACAATACTAAAGAAATACATAAAAATTGGCAGGTTATATGTTATTTTAGGTTATCACGTAATTAGCTAAGACTCTAAACATTTAAAACCAAGTTAAAAACAATGTCTTCGAAAAAGTATAAACAGGTCAATTAGGGGATAAAGGTAAGAGTGATGAAAGTATGTTTAACTTGAGCCTCTTTTGAAAAATTTAAAAGTTTGCAAACATCAAGTTTAGGCCTAATTGGGCTAGGTGGATGCTTTTTTTTTGTGACCAAAATAAGCACAGGCCTACTTGAGTCATAGGCTACACATAAATGATGTTGATGCGAAGCCGCATTTTGTACACAGATACACAGTGGACTTTAAATCCAAGGCCTAGTGTTACAGCTACCATTTGAGGTATTTGATTAACAGTGTCAGTATAAAACATTGCAGCATTTATGCACTTGGGGGCTGAAGATGGACTTTGCAAGGCTTTCAGCTTTGGTCAGTATACAGTAATGGCAGCAATTAATGATTCTTATTTTATATTAAAATGGTTGCTATGATTGTTCTCAATCAAAGCCAGAGTTGTTGCCATAGCGAGTTGTGATTGTTGTGGCTCAAATGTTGCGGTTGGTTTATTTTTGCATACACTTTTGTTAATATTTCTTTGCATCCTTTGATATACTTTTCATTATTTTGCCAAGGTATATTTCTTTCTGAAGGACACATATACACACTGCCATACTGGTCTTGAATGTATTCAAGACCAGTGATTAAGCCAAACAAGAGTATTTACAAATTAGGTTCAGGGGTTAAATGTGAATCGTCCAGTCTAAGATTGTGCTATTTAAGACCTAGGATGATGTACATTTTTAATAAGCTTAGTAAGTGTATTTATATGGAAAGTGTTGCTAATCACCACTCTTCTAACATGCATCTTGTTGATCTTGACCTAGTAGCTAATCAGATATCAGAAATCAAATATACCTATTTATGAATTAATGTTAAAGCTATACAACATCAGTAGAATTAATTTGATAACTATTCCCACAACTTTAAGTAGTTACTGGAGCAGGAAATGCAACTATTCAAGGCTATAATCTAATTACATATTTTGGAGCACATTTTGTCCAGAAATATATTTTGAATAATGTTCTACAATGATTGAACCCTGTTCAGATTTGTCAATGCTATGTGACTGCTTCATCTTGTAATTGGCCTGCCTATACCACATGCATTTACTGAAACCAATGGCTCAGGCATCATCACCGTCATCTCTAGTAGCGCAGATGTTGATACTAGGCATATAGCTTAGGAGCCCAGTTTTACTTGGGGGAAGCAAATGGTATATTGCCCAAAAAATGTAACATTACTGGCACTAGCACAAAACTTTCCTTGCTCGAATCTTGCCCTCCTAATATACTTACTCTTACTTGCTCTACTAATAGTCTACTAATATACTATTAGGGGTATGCATATCGTGTACATGCCCTTAATAACCTTTTATAAATCTCTGAAACATCTCCACTCTACTCCTTTTCACTGAAATGATCTCCAGATAAGAGCTTTGCACCACACTTACTTGAGTAGACAGCATATGATACCAAGGATGATTTGTTTTTTTCTTCTGGCAGCCAGCCTAAAATGACCTTAGGCAGAATAAGATCCGGCAATGTTTTTATGTGAACCGGCAAAAACAGGCAAAATTGGCGGTTGGAGCAAGATACCCTGCACCCCTGACCCTATGCCTCCAAAACTTTGTATCACTTCATGACAACATGTGCCTAAAAGCTATAGGCCCAAAAGTATCCAACGTGGTCAGTTAATTGATGGTCAATTCACATATTTGTCTTCAAAGCAGCACACATTTTCAAATTATGACAATATGATTTCCATGTTTGTTTCAAAAGAGAAACTGCTGGTACAATACTAGTATCCATGGTAACAGAATAAGTTCACACTTACCATGCCTCCTTCCTGTCACATAGAAGTCATCTTGAGAATAAATCACACCAGGATAGGATGTGAATGCTATCTCTTTGCCAGCAATAATTGGTGAAGCTAAACAAAAAACAAATAGGATTAAAATCATGCAGGGCCGAGGCTAGAAGGAGTAGGCTGGGGGAATTTGCTCATGTATTGGGACATAAAATTTTGTTCTTTTCCTACACTAATGCACACTTGGCTCACTCTGCTCACATTTTGTTTCCCTGCTAAATTTGAGCTAGCTTTGGTTTTGGCTGCGATACTAACAAAAACAAAAGAACTATGGCTGACATAGTTGGCAATGACTATTTGGTTGCATATGCATTAACACAAAAATAACATCTCACTTAAGTCTCTCACTTAAAAAGATAGTAGCATTGTGATCTTGGGACACTAATCAGTTCTGTCATGGTAGGTTATACACTATGAGATTTTCTTGTGTTGTCCTACCAAGGAAATGACTCCCTGATAAAGAGGCGTAGGAAGTAGGGAGGCATGGGCAAGCTGCCTCCCTCCTCCCACCCCCTTGCGCAGATTTCAACTTCCCGGTTGCATGCTTTCTGCCCAGTTTGTAGGTGAATTTGGAAAATTATTAACATAAAATTGAAAAGTATCATAAATTATTGAATATTTTGTAAAAATTCCTGAAAATTAGCCAAAATTTTCCCTAATAATTAGCCAAAATTCCCGAAAACTGGCCAAAATTCCCAAAATTGGTCAACAATTCCCGAAAACTGACCAACAATTCCCAAAATACAGGAAATTTTCCAAAATGATTTTTTTTCTTCCTAAAATGAAGGAAATTTTCCAAAAATTAAGGAAATTTTCCAAAAATAAAGGAAATTTCCCAAAATTGAAGGAAATCACCTGGAAATTGAAGGGGATTTCTAGAATAACAGCAACTTTTGATGGAAACTTAATTTCTGCAATTTTTGCACTATGTCACCAGAATTGTTTTTTGCATTTTTGTCTCCATCTTACGCCCATGTCCTGGTCCGTGCAAAGACAGCTGGTACTCATCCCAAGTGTCAGTGTTCCAAGCCCCAAAACCACACTACAGGCAAACACAAAAATATTACATTAAATGACCTAACGATATATTTGATTATTAATTAGTTCTGTAGTGTCTTTATATTAGACCTTATCATACCCTTCAAGACCTGAGCCTCATTTAAGAAATTGCATTTTGGGAAATGTTTTACATAATCATAATTTTTCATTGGAATTTTTCTTAAAGTTTAAGTTTATTACACTTATATGGCGCATTATCTAAATAACTTATTCTAATGCGCCTTACAAAATATGCATATAAAGAAAAAAAATACAAATGTGTAAATAAGATAAGCATGAAATATAAAGAAAACAAAGAACAAGAAAATTATGAAGAGGACTTGAAAGCACAATTGAATAAGTGAGTCTTAAGCAAGGTATAGAATTGTTTAAGGGATTGAGCAGATTTGATTGAAAGAGGTAAGTCATTCCAAAATTTTGGGCCAAATATTTGCAAAGAGCGATCGCCATATGTAAGTTTACTTTTTGAAACATAAAGGATGAGGTGGTTTTGAGAGCAAAGGCGGTAACTAGTTTGTTTATAATGAAACATTTCGGTCAGATATAACGGGGCCATGTTGGTAGGGATTTGAAAATGAGTATCAAAATTTTAGATTAATGAACACATTTTGGTCAGATATAATAAAGTCTGCTTTACACAAAAAGTTCTTCAGAAAGCACACCTGGCAATGTTACAATTTCCTCTCCAAAATATATTTCAAGTTATCTCACAACACAACACTTATACCTCTCTCTTACAACCTTCTCTCTCCAGCTCCTTCTTACTGACTCCTTAAGTTTTTTAATCTCCACAACCTTCTACCATCACTTGATCAAAGTCCTTTATCAAATCCTACTTTCAGCAAGGGCAGAAGGGCCACCTACTATTAAAGGGGGTTGAAGTTCCTACTATAGAATTCTACTTTTTGACTCTTAGCTTTCACTGTAAGGGAATTGTATAAGTAGATCCCATATTGTAAGCATACTGATCACCGTACAGAAAAAGCTGACTTTAATACAAACACTTAAAACTTTTATTTTGGTATAACTTGACCCAGTACAGAATCTTATATAAAGAACATTTTATACTTCAGGTGATGTTTGTGTAATCAGTGCAACATTTGAAATCTCAATTTATAGTTTATATAATTTAGTAATACATTAAAACCAATACCGCCTGCAAAGTCATTCAAAACAGCTCATTCTAAGAATCTCTAAGGATGTATGATGGGTCTAGCACTATGTATGATAGGGCTAGCATTATGTATGATGGGGCTAGCTCTATGTATGATGGGGCTAGCACTGTGTATGATGGGGCTAGCACTATGTATGATGGGGCTAGCACTATGCATGATGGGGCTAGCACTATGTATGATGGGGCTAGCACTATTTCACTTCTTCAGTGTAACAGTAATACATAACAGTAATACATAACATAACGTTTTTCTGTCACCATCTCCAAATCCATTGTTTTTCACTTCTTTCTTATCATGTGTCCTGTCCCTAAATATGCATACATTTTAACAACTTATCCCGATCTACTTAAATCATCAGCATATTCATTTAAGCTACCTTTCTTGTACTCTATGTCAAAGCTGAACTGTTGTTGAGCTAGCCTATTATTTGCACCTTTATTTGCTTCCAACCACTTCAATGCCCTGTGGTCAGTCAGAATTTTGAATTTCTTACCACAGAGATAATACTTCAGCTTGTTAATTGCCCAAGTGATTGCTAACGCTTCTTTCTTTGGAACGCTAAGTCTTTGTTCCCTATCTGACAATTTCTTGCTTATATAAGCAATGGGGTGCTCTTTACTGCCTTCTTTGATCTGACTGAGTACTGCCCTCATACCAATTTTTTTTCAATCTGTCACATTGCAACTTTGCATTTCTTTGGTTTCACTGACAGACCTGCTTCAGCCAGTTTCTGAGGGACAACCTGTAGGTGCTCAGTACGCTCACACCAACTCTATCTAAATATACAAATGTCATCTATGTAAGCCTTAACAAACTCTTCACACCCTTTAAATACCTCATTAGTCTCTGGAAGGTGCTACTGCTATTCTGTAAGCCAAATGGCAACACTGGGTAACAATATTGCCCAAAAGTTGTAACAATTGATATTTTGTTTTTTTAATTCACTATCTAAAGGGATCTGGTAGGAACCTTTTGTTAAATCTAGTGTGGTGATAAATTTTGCGCTGGATACCTCATCTAGTACCTCATCTATCTGTAGCATTTTATAAGGGTCAAATTCACATATCATGTTTAGCTTTCTAAAATCTGTACACAGTCGCAGACTGCCATCACATTTCGACACCACCACAATTGGTAATGCATAAGCACTTGTGGTAGCTTCGATGATTCCCAATTTGAGCATATTTTTTAGTTCCATTTTAACAGGTTTTCTGAGGGCATGAGGCACCCTATAGGCATCTTGCCTGACTGGGGTTTCTTTGTTTAGCTGCATATGGTGTTCTGTAAAATGGGTTTTACCAGGGACATCTGAAAATATATACTCATATACTTATTTTCTTTGTTTGCATTTCTTGTTCATGTGACAAATCTTTTCCAATTTCTACATCCTTCCAAGTTTGTGTTTGTACTAAAGTAGGTCATAGGTCACAGTCTATTTCAACAAAGGTTTCTTTCTCTCCATTAGATTCCCAACTTTCTGTTCCATCTCCACTGATTTCATGTACTGTACTACTCCTGTTACATACATGCATTTGTTAAGCTTACTTTCATGATCTCTACTGTACCATTTCTTGATTACATTAACATGCACCACTCATTGTGACTTACGTTTCTCTGGTAAACAGATTTGATAATTGACCTGACCAACCTGTTTCTTTATACAATAAGGGCCCTGCAATTTTGAAGGACCCTTTGGTAAGAAGATTAATACTTGTTCCCCTGGGCTAAATTCATGCTCAGTGGCGTTCCTGTCATAAAGCTTTTTCATTTTCTTTTGGCTTTGTCTTGTATTTTCATTTGGGATACCACATCATTTGAAGAACTATCCAATGAGAGCCAACTATCTTTTAAAATGTTAAGTGGTCCTCTGATCTGTCTGCCATACAGCAGTTCAAATGAAGAATACACAGTTGTTTTACATGGCACTTCCCTATATGAGAAGACAAAATATGGTATGTACTTATCCCAACATTTCAACTGCTCATCTGTTAAGTACTTAATCATGTTCTTTAGGGTCCCATGAAAACGTTCTGTTATCCCGTTAGTTTGCTGGTGTCTAACAGATGTTAAGATCTGAGAAATCTTAAGCTTGGTGCACATGGCTTTCATTGCCCTTGACATGAATGTTGTTCCCTGATCATGAATTATCTCCTGAGGAAGTCATACTCTGACAAAAACCTGGCCATCTTGTTGCATGATCTACCACTGCTACCAGATACATTTTCTTCTTTCTTGTTCTGACTAACAGACCTACTATATCAATGCCAATTCTCTTGAATGGTGTTTCAATAACTGGCATTGCCAATAAGGGGTGTTTTTGCTGCTTATTACCTTTGTCTAATTTTTGACAAACATCACATGTCCTACATTAGTTTGCTATATCTTTAAATATCCATAGCCAGTAAAAGTACATTAACACCCTATCTTTTGTTTTTCTCTACTCTCATGTGACCTGCTGCATCATGTGCTATGAAGAGGGTATTGTTTCTACATTCTTGGGGTACCACCATTTTTATTCCACTACTTTCTCACTTTCTGTTTTACCAGTTGTAAGTTTTTGCCATATCCTCATGATAAAGCCATTTTTGGTATAGAAACATACTCTATGATTACTTATATCTTCCTCCTGAATGACCCTGTCCCATACTTCTTGCAAAGTGGTGTCTACATTTTGGCAAGATCTTCCTTACTTACAGCCAACATGTTATCAACCCCCCCACTAACTGATTCTAGCACATCAGGCATACTTGTATCTGAGTTTGGCATGTGACTTCCATTATTATCTTTGGAGTGGTATCATTCTTTTGCTGTTCCATTGCTCCCTTAGTTCTCTTTTCCCTAGTTTGAACTCATCTACTTGTTTCTTAGCCTGGCCTCTGGTAACTATAAATATATCCATTCTGATTGCATCGCCACAGTACGGGTCTAGATCATGTCCTAATAGTACCTCTTGCTGTAATCCTTTATTTACTGCAACTTCAACCTTGCCTGACACTAACTCACACTACCTCTAGAATGATCTAACCTCTCAGGCACAGTTTGACCCTCATTGTCGTGGTGCCATTAAGCCCTCATCAAACACACAAACAAACTAACAACACTTCAGCTATTGGCACCTCTACAGTGTTCCCTACTCTTGAAACTGTTACCTATTTCCTTTGACATAACAACTATTTGGTACTTAGTCTGTCCTTATAGCGGATTGAGTGCATGCCGAGTCTCTAAGAATTTTGAATTTCTCTCATTCTCCCCCTGTTTCCGTTCCTTCCTACCTCTAGAATGATCTGACCTCTCAGGCACAATTTAACTTCCGTTGTCGTGGTGCCCTTAAGCCCTCATCAAACAAACAAACAAACCTAGTACTGTGCCATCAAGCATGCATTTTTCTAACCTTGATAGGGTCAGATTTCTTTCTAGGATAGGGGAACAATTGAATGCTCTCTGGGTATCTCTATTCCTATTGTCTTGCCAGTTGGTCCTCTCGGGCCAAGCCATACGTAAGTGCCCTGGTCTACCACAATTATAGCATGTCTTACTAATTGGCATTTCATATTGTCTAAAATATTTGCTTACATGCCGAGGTTTTCCACACTTAAAACAAATCACAGGTGGTCTAAATGTTTGTGCTTCCAGATTCGACTTGAATTCTTCTTGTGGTAAATGGATTTCAGCACACTTGGCCCCAATTCGAGTTGCCTTTTTCCAATACTCCTTACCACCTCTGTTCACTGAAATGCATCAAGCTTCCCTGGTCAAATCCTTGCCAGTACTTAGTTGTTTATCTCTTAAGTATACAGCAAGATCATCGGGTAGACGACTCACTGCTTGCTCCACCAAGTATACAGCAAGATCATCGGGTAGACGACTCACTGCTTGCTCCACCAAGTATACAGCAAGATCATCGGGTAGACGACTCACTGCTTGCTCCACCAAGTATACAGCAAGATCATCGGGTATGCTTACTGCTTGCTCCACCAAGTATACAGCAAGATCATCGGGTAGACGACTCACTGCTTGCTCCACCAAGTATACAGCAAGATCATCGGGTAGACGACTCACTGCTTGCTCCACCAAGTATACAGCAAGATCATCGGGTAGGCTTACTTGCTTGCTCCATCAAGTATACAGCAAGATCATCGGGCAGATGACTCACTGCTTGCTCCACCACCATTAATTCTTTAATCGCTGCTGCATCATCTTCCTTTATATTTGAGTAATTGATCGATCCTCCAACAAAATGCTTTAATTCATTCACCCATTCTGAAACAGATTGATCTTCTTATCTTGTTGAGGTCTGAAATTTCACTCTGTATGTTTCTGCATTGATTTGATATTTAGACAGCATTGCTGCTTTCAGTGTGTCATAATCTTGTGAGTCTGTGATAGATAAATTCACATATGCTTCTTTCGCCTGCAATTTTGCCATTTATTTTCTAATCTTTAGTTCTTATCCTTCGCACTAGTTTATATTGAAGATTGTCATAATGATTGGAATTTCATTTCAAGCAGGTAAATGAGTCTACAAAAATGAACTCTGCACAACGCCTGGCTCATCACAGCAATGTATTTGAAACATCTCATGTGATTAATAATAGTAATAGTAATTATTTCATATAGCACCCTTTCTATACAAGTATATTAAAGAGCACTTTACAAACATTGGAGCTTTTTTAGAAACAGCACATCATCCATCCATTAGCTCAGGCAAGTGAATAAACACCGCATTTTCACGCTTTTCTTCTCTAATACTGTTCAGAGAACCAGGTAGGGTGTGACTGTCCTACCATCAGGACCGATGGCTTAACATCCCCTCTAAAGGACAGCGAGCGCCATTCAACCATTGTCACTTCTATCAACAGCTGAATGGGGAGCAGGAGCTGCAAACAACGTACTTCCGCTTTGATGATTGGCTTATCTGTGTGCATAGCTGTGGGAAAATGAGTTAGACCTGACCGGGGCTTCAACCCTATACCTCCAGCATCTCAGTTGTGCGCTCTACCAACTATGCTACCTGACTCCCTGATAAGATTTATGAAAGCCTGCACAATGAATATAAGACCAGAGGGATGTTGAATGGGCTGGGGATGTAATTCCCACTTTTTTTGCCATTCCAAATAAACAATATTGATCAAATTTTAAAAATGATTGTAAAATTAAGATTTTGTACCTACAAAATGTCAAAACTGAAGGACTTTTGAGGCTACCCCCTGGTCCCCCATAAGTTCATTATTAATATTTGCATTGGTATGAATGTGCAGGTACACTATAATAGGTGATCCTATAAGAAGTACTAGAACAGTCCTCTCAAAGGCCCATCTCCCAGCATTGTTCAAGATACAAAAGTGTGTGTATACTTGTCTTACATACTTGTCTTACATGATAACATACTCACAATAGACCAAGCTGTATTGGCATTCCTGTGCGGCTACTATTCCTTGCATAATAGGCATCTTCCATTCCAATCAGCTGCTCAAATACTAATTGAATCTAATGAAGAGAAAGAAGAGAAAATCATCATGTAACTAGATCTCTGGAAGTTTGAAAGCACTTGATGGATGTACATTTATAAGCAGAAAATATACTTTTGCAACTAAATTATTTTTAATTTCAAAACTGAAATAAAAGTAAGAGCACTAAATTAATACTGTAGGCACAGGCACGATTTGGTGGTGGTAGAAGGGGAGGGGGGAATTTCCTACTTCTTTACTAAGTTTGTACCTTGCATGGTGAGTTTTTGTATCTGATATTGTGATTTTGCCCCCTTAAGTTTGACTTTGTCCCCACACTTTCCGTAGGTAAATCACGAATATGACTGCTATACTGGAGACATATTACTATCCCCACCAAAGCTACTTATGAACAAACTCACCATCCTTTTTGATGTTAAGGGGCATTGTAAGCAGATGTTGCAAACAGGGAAATGTGACATTTTTCCAGCACCTACAGTTCTGTCTTGTATAATTATGGTGGAGCGGCAGTGGAATGATTTTACCTGTAATCTCATATGCATCTCCACACAAGCATGAGTTTTACCTGAATGTTATATCATGGAGCTATTAACTGAAGCTCCATGCTTATAAATACATGATTGTTTGGACATATCTCCTAAACCGCCCACCCCCCCCTCCAAAAAAAAAGAAGGAAGAAAAGTACATATACATCTTCACATAAGCATTAGTTTCACCTGAACGTTATATACATTATTTTTTTGTACATAGTGCCCAAACCGACCCCCAAAAAAAAAAAAAAAAAAAAAAAAAAAAGGTACAAATCTGATCCCAATATGAATGTGCAAGTACTTTGATATCTTTAGTTTAAATTAAACTTAATACGAACAGATTCCAAAGAAGATACATGTACATGGTCTGCAGTTTGGTTTTTAATAGGATCTTGCAATGACTAACTGACTGCAAAAGTTTGACTGACTTTCTTTATGCAAGATTTCAATAATTTTCTACATTGTGGGATATTGAGAGTTCATTTCAAGATTTTAACTTGGTTAATGAAAAAGGGTTCATTGTTTGATTTGATTGATTAGTTTCCACACTAATCGTGAAAATTTATAAAGCTTTACATTCAGATAAAAGATGATTGGTGCAGGAGGTCTGAACGAGCTGTTGCTCTTACAAAGCTGTTGCTGTTACAAATAAACATTTAAAGAAACATTAGATAATACAGGAAAAATACATATACTAATAACACCCCCTTCCTCATCATGGTACATGCAGATAATACAAGATGATAGGCATATGTTTAGGTTAATGACACTTCACAAGTCAGATTCTTATACAAATAATCAATTTTGGGGGCTGTCCTTATAGGCTCTCAAATATTTTATTCAGAGCCTTGGTAGGGTGGGTGTTTAGGTTCCGTTGTCTTTTAATTATCATAGGCGGCCATACTTACCTGGTGTCAGTGTTTCAGCTTGCATATTCATATTTTAGGCCTCTTGCTGTTTGCAACAGAGGGCCTGACCTCACCTTGCCATGGCTCCCCTACAGAGGTTTCTTATCATTTAACATGGCTTTGCCTATGCAGGGACATTCTAGTTTATCTAAGTTTAGGGTTTTTGTTGCGTACTCACTCAGTTTTCATCCTAACTAGCCCATTTTTTATAGTCATATTCCACGTATATTATTTTATTAGCTGGTGCTTTCTGCTGTGTGTTCCTTTGGCTGCTCTTATACTTTTTCGGTACTTCTTGTCCTTTCCACTAGACTGGGCCTTACCTCGTTGGCCTTCTTAGCCTCCAGCATTGCTATCAAAAATGTTTAAAAAAATGTCAAATGGCCCATTTTAAACTGATTTTGTTGAATTGTTTTACTTTCTTAATGTTTTTTAGTGGAGTTTAAATCAATTTAGCTGATGTTGCTTCTACATGTCCATATACCTTAAACTCTCCTTTTTTAAACTCCCTGTTTATATAACCTCCTCCACAAAAAGTTAAAGAAACAAGAAACCATTCTAAAATAGAAGTCAACCAAAAGACCATTCTAAAATGATACCTACTTGGCACAAGTGATTTACCCTCAGGCAACCATAATGTGGTTAAAATCGTTAAATCTAAAGTGGACTTATTGCTGAAGTAAATTTCCAAAAATAAACATGAAATCATTGCCAGAACCCCATGATAATATCTGGAACTGCTGAGGATTGTTATTTTATGGAGTCTGGACAGAAATAGAAAGTATTTACAAGGAAGTGGTCAGCTTTGTGTGACCAAACCACGATAAACCTGAAAGTCATTTTGAATAAAAAATAAAGATCTAAAATTTGAGCAGAAATTTAATTTTCTAAAAACTAGGACAACTGGGGTGTCAGATCTGATCTGTGCATTGTTTCATTGTAAAAAAATGAAATAAGAGTTGGTGCAATGAGATTAGAGAAAAGGAAATATAACTTTGCCCTTGAATCAGTGGCTTATGTGGCTAGGGCCCAACGGGCCGGGGGTGAGTGGGGCCCTGTGGGCCCCTATGGTTTATAGGTATAATGGTATATTTTTCTTACCGGCCCCCTTTATAGAGCCCAGGCCAGGCCCAATAAGGGTGGGCTGCTGCCCCTCTTGCCCCCCTTTTGTTAGGCCACTGCCTTGAATTCCCATCCATACAGGTGCTACTAAAGAAGAAAATCAAAATATTATACACAAAACAAAACAAATTTTGAAGAGCATATAGGTCAGTCTGTATCATTGTCTGCTTCCCGGGGCCTCCTCACTGATACTATCCCATCATCAACTATGTAAGTCCAATGAGTGGTGTTGTCATATTAAGAAGAACGATGAGTTATTAAGAGTGCTTAAAACAGGATGTGAATAGGGACCCAACCCCCCCACTCCCCACACACACATTTCAGAAAATCATCACCTTTTGTAAGGACACTTAACAATAGAATTGCCACCCATTTGTACCCAAATCTGAGCACCCACAGGTGCCTCTGACATATTACAAAGAAAACCTCCTGTGCCAATGGTCAAATTTGAAGGACTTATATGACATGGTATATAACAGCTATAAATATTTTTACAAATTTCCATGCATGAAATGAACAGGAAAACAACTAAAAATCATTGTATTTTTCATAATCCTTTACTTATCTTCAATCTGTGGAATTGTTGAGAATGTTTTTATCCAACTAGATTTCGACTTGAGTATGACAGAGATCTAAGAACTTTTTGTGAGAATAAGCTACCCTAAAGAGGGAGGCTTGTCTTAGTAAAATTGTGGGATGAGAACATTTACTTCACTTCCGGTTGTGGTATGCACAAAATACCTGTCCGTTTGTACAGTCAGACAGTGGCACGTTGTGTACACATTGTGTATGTGAAGTTTCATGCACAGTGATATTGAAATCAATTTAAATCATAACATTAAGTGAAATATCAGTCAGATATTACATTACTACAATACTAGTCACTAGACGAAAATTACAAGGAAAGAAAAAAAAAAAATATTCCCCTGGATCTCAAACACGACTGTTGGTTTGAAAAATAACCATAACACAATTGCGCTTAACCAACTGTGCTTTAACATGTGTTGACTTTAACGGGGGTTTTATTTAAGATATACGTGAAATAAGAGCCAATGAATTGTGCAGCAATTGGTTGAAATTTCAACCAATCAAACAATTTGAATTAAATTTTAAACATTGTGTCCATAATGACATTTTGCCTCATTAAAAAATAATTATGGGTAATGATTAAAACACAAGGTACAGTATTGTAAAACAGAAAGGTCTCTCTGATCATATGGCATATTTGCCAATTAACACTTAAAAATTCAAAAACCTGTAAAATCTTAGCAGAATTTGAAAGGAGAATTAGCTATTTCCATGGGTTGTACTATTTATTTTTATTGTCCTATATTCAGTGGCTAATACTGCCTCTATCTGTCCATATATGATTTAAGTATATTGATTAATCCATCATCTAATAAAACCAGTATTTTTCTGGTTGATTGAGCATTGCAGAGAACATGTAGTTCTGACTCCTGAGTGGAACAATCATCACCTTTTAATTATTTTACATTGTTTTCTTTTTATTTGGTTTTGCATTAGAATTTGATCTTAAGGCCAATAACACATATGCTACAAAATGAAAATTCCACCAAGTTTATATAAAACTGCACAATGTATGAAAAACTGCAAAACAAACTTCATCCAACAAAATCTTGAAAAAACAAACAAATTGTTTTTCCTGTAAAAACAATAATCCTTCCTTCACACAAGATAGACAATGATGATATATTTG
Organism: Chiridota heheva; assembly: GCA_020152595.1. Lineage (NCBI taxonomy): Eukaryota > Metazoa > Echinodermata > Holothuroidea > Apodida > Chiridotidae > Chiridota > Chiridota heheva. The sequence goes on along the minus strand of JAIGNY010002796.1, from coordinate 472,464 downwards.
ATAGACAAAAAGCTCCTGGAATATATCGCCATTGCAGGAAATAACGCAATCCTGGCCATGACCATTTCACCTCTTGAAAGTCATTGTGAATGACAGCTTAAATACATCAGACACGGGCAAAGTTGCATCATCACAGAGAAAGGAAGAGTTATCATAAAAAAAATGAAAAAAGATGGAATTTGGAAAATTTTGGAAATGTCTATGTTCCAGGGATGACAGAGTCAGGGGTGAGATGGGGGAAGGAAGATGCTGGTCTTTAGCCATTTTTTGCTCCTGGGCCAAAAATATAACAAGAAAAAAAACAGGCCCAAAACTGTTTGTGTCCCCCTGAACCCCTCAAGCACTTGCAATGATGCCATCAACACAGCTATGGGCACCATCCACATGTTTAGCCCCTCCCCCTCCCAGCACACTTTTAAAATGCTACAAATTGACATATTTTACAGCTGACATTTTAAACAATATAGGCCTTTTATCACAAGTTTAGAGAATTTTATACATATTCTTAAAGAGTGGTCAGTCACTATATAGGCAGACTGATCTACTTCCTTATGAAAGCAACAGCTAGTTCATGTGGATCTATGAACTCAGTTACAAAATCTCCTCAACATGAACGGAAAAGCCACATTAAAAAGTACCTTTATTTCCGAAAAGTACATTAAAAAAGAATCCTTTCTGCCAACCTTCTAAATTCCTGAATTTTATAAACTATAAAACAATATTTTTTAAAATTAAAAAGCCTTTCTATAATCTACATGTATTGTTATAGATCATCAATACCATATCGCTAAGCTTTAACAGGGGAGGAATGAGTGAAAGTGTCACATGAACATTTCCATCTGCCCCTAATAATACTACTCATAAGCACTTTAAATATCTTATTGTCACACATGGTCAAAAAACCCACTGAAAACTTGCTATAATTGTTGTGTCCTCACCTTTGGACCCACTGCACCTTTAATAAACTTTCCAAACATATTGCATCATCCATTATTGCAAAAAAATTCTTGGGTTTGATGCAGAAGAGTCAGCAGAATTTTGAGCCAAAGGTGACTAATAAGTGAATTGGAAATAACAGCTTGATTACTTTAACAGAGTGATCTTTTTGAAATGTACAATATATATATAATATATATATATACATATATACTGTATATAAGATAATATATATATATAGACATAATATAACAATGTTTTTGAAATCTATAAAAACAATATAAAGATAATATATATATATATATATATATATATATATATATATATATATATATATATATATATATATATATATATATATATATATATATATATATATATATATATATATAATATATATAACATTATATATATATATATATATATATATATATATATATATATATATATGTATATATATATATAACATATTGCCATAAATAACATAGTTTTAAAATTTTCAAAATCAGAATTCAAAGTTATTTTATCTATATAAAAAAAGTATAAATATAATAAATCTTGAGTGAAACAGCTTTGATTTTGTGGAGAGCATCATACATTATTTATATATTTGACTGCCAAAGGCAGAGAAAATACTGTCACAAATAAATTACAAAAACAATTTATTCTTCCAAAACTAATTCTTAAATGATTTTTTGCTTTTTCAAGATAATTCAGAACAATCTAACACATTCTTCTTCATTTCTATAAACACTATTTTCATTGTAAACTGTGAATACATATTAGGACAAATGTAAACTCATATATAAATCATATATTTAAATATATATATGTATATATATATATATATATATATAACAAAGTTTGAAGAATTCTTAATGTACAGTATGGAAAAGTTATGATAAATGGAAGATAGAAGAAATTGTTTAATTTAATTTTTGCCCTAAATATTTGTCACTGGAAATCACAAGACTGCTTTTTCCTCTTAAATTTCAATAAAGAGTATGATGGAAATTCTAAACCTCCTGACCATGTTCAACTGCTCCCAATTCAGTACTGTTGGTAGAGGATTGACAAATAATAAGTTAACATAAAGAAAGTCATAGGTTTTCTTCATCTGATGTCAAAAAATTTCAATAAAATGATTTATTATAATAAGGCCTGATGAAAATTCAAAATACTATAAAATGGTCAATTTTGGCTATGTTCATGGTTTATATCTTATTGTCTTCCATTTCACCCTTACTCTACCACGCAGCGATACTATCGCTGTTTTCAAACCACCTTTTTTCTCAAAATAAAATCAGCACTTTACTAAATTCCTATAGGAGTAATCTTGTTATCATTTTAAAGAACTCAGATATTTCTTTCAGAAAATGTAACTTTATTTTAGGTCATACATATTACAGAATTTTGAGAAAAAGTAGCTTGAAAAAGAGTAAAACTTAAAAATGTTTTTTTCCCCTTTTAAATCTTACAATAAGTTCAAGATCACGTTTTTGTTTTAAAATCAAACACGCAAATCTCAAGACATGATATTACTGATTTCTGGTCTAATTTTGATAATCCCTACCGCCTACTATCTTTTGTTCTAAAGATATTTTTTTTAAATTTCATGAATTTCTGCCATTTTTGGCCCATTTTTCCCCAAAAATCATGTACCAAAACCATACATTGCACATACTTGGTTGAACCGCCGTTTAAAAGTGCTTGCAATTTCTTTTCATTTGATATATAAATACAGGCATACCCCATTTATTTGCAAGCTTTCCTATAATAATTCAATTTCACCACAGCATTTTCAATGATCATCTGATGTAGTGGATATGATCGCAGCGAGCACACCAGGTTCGAGTCTCACAGTGACTACTGCGTTATAAATTTTCTGCTGCAGTTTTTCGAGGTCATTTGACTAAAATCATATTTGGTGTGTTTTCATTTTTCTTTCTTTCTAAATGTTCAAAATAAGCATCATTGAAAAGGAAATTTTTATAAAGAATCTAAATATGTAACACAAATCTCTGTTTTCAATATTGACAAGAAGTTATACTTGTGCAAAGATTGGTCATTTGTTGACTAAATTTAGCCAACAATTGCTTAATTTTGCATATTCTTGTCCAATATTTGCTAATTGGCATTTACTACTCAAAAGATAAATATCTTAGCTTCCATTCCAACCAAACTTGTAATGAAAGAAAATGAAAGGAAGGTTGTCAAAAATGCACATGAAAAAAAAGTTTTACAAATGGGGCTCGTATTTTTAAAAGCCCTGGTAGAGTACGGGTTAAGCTCATTGACAAGTTGTAGCTACCTGTTTATAGATTTTAAAGCAAGTTTTTAAGACAAAAGCTATCGTCAAGGCTAGTACAACATTCTCACTGATTTGTTGGAGTCGTAATCAATTATTTTGGGTGGATTTTTTCAGCTTCTGGTCACAAACTTCCAACAAGATTGAATTTTTTTTAAATCCTATCACTGACCCCACCCCTCCACGTGACCACAGCAAAACCACTGATAAGGGTTATGATGTTACTTTACTTCCTGCACTGATTAACTGTAAAAGTGGTACTAACTATGACTCTTGCATCCCCCTAGAGAGGGAGGCATTCACAAATAAATAGGCTGGTCAATATTTTACTCACATGAATAGTGTTGAATGCTTGTCATCACACTGCACTCAAATCAATAACTATGAAAACAAACATCACTCTGAAAACATTCACGATGTGACACAGGAAAAGTAGCCCACTTACAACAACATCCTACAGAGAGGTCTTGAAATAAATCTAATTAACATGCATGCTTTATAAGGGACATGCAAGGACTTTCCCTTTCAATAAAGATGGACTGTCCTTTTAGATGGGCTTTGCCTCAAAATTCTAAATTAGTAAATATTTGCATATTCAGTAAGCAATTTCTATAACACTTGGCTTACAATTAACCAGTTTAACAGTCACTCTAAATGGGCCAACCCATCCACAGTAAATTATCAAATGCAAGAAAATTGACATAAAATCAAGTAGGTACCACTTTCTAAAGTGGTATCTCCTTGATAAAATCACTCTGTAGTCTGAATAAAGTACAGTATATACCAGTGGGTATACTATTACTGTGTTAGACATTTTTTGAAGGGGATTTTGGTCTTAATTCCTACCTAATGTACCAAGTCATAAACTGTAAGAATCCTCTGTACAATGATCAATGAATTTTGATAACCAAAATGGAATAAAGTTGAAATTGAATTAAAATCACATAAAATTTGACCAAAACAAATGTGACTGAAGCATCTCCACAGTTAATGGGGTGGGTGTGTATGGCTACAGTATGTCGGAAAAAAATGAGCAACTGCAAAAAAAAAAGTGAAGAATATGAAGCTTAAAGAAGACATACAGTTAAATATTAGAGCTTGATATATGATAGAGAATTTAATAAACCAACTACCAAAAACCCCATCATAAAACTTATTCCATTCTCAAGTTATGGACGCTGCCATTTTGTGTTGAAACCATGTCAATGATGACATAATCCCCTATGTGCTAGCATACATAAAGTATTCTTCAGAATTCTCTTTGACATTTTCTTTCCAAAATGCAATTGACATGAAGTTCTAAGGGCTTGAATCATTAATATCTTAATCATATACAAATAAAAATTCATAGACCCATGCAAATGAAAAAGTATTTCTTAGACGCTAGAAATTTTGAAATAGATTAGAAATACACTAATATTCTAATCCGCACTGGGTGTATGGCATCATTTTTTAGAGGGCGTATGAACAAATGGCCGCTCCCATGTAAGTTTATAGTGACAAAATTAATGTTTTATCAAATAAGAAAATATATGCAAAAAATAAAAAAAATAAATTATCCATATTTTTATTTCTGTCCATTCTACCTAAACTTCAAAAGTCTGTACAAAATGCTGCTTTCAATATAATCAAAATTTTGTTGATATCAATTACAACACAGTCTGCTTTTCAACTTTTACTCTTTGATAAATTTGCTTCAATTAATCAAAAAACAATTAATCCGAAAACAATTCTTCCTCAAACATCATCAAATTCCTCCGCAACAGCACCCTCTTCCACCATATATAACTCCCCTGCCTTTCTACACCTAACCTTACATACTCCTTTCTTTTCACCTAAATTTTTCTCCCACATTCAGCCTTTCCCCTTTATCTCCCTTACAAACCTTCCATCTCCCCACTATGCTAACTCTTACACCATAATTTATTAACACCCTCTTGGCACATTTGACTCTGACTGTCGCGGAGCCGTTAAACATCAACAAACCAAACCAACCATTAATGCAAAAGGAGTTTTAATCTTTTTTCCTCCAAACATTTACACAACACGTAGCACAATGTGAGGTAAAATAAAACAGTCAAGCTCACATGCAATTTTATAATGCAATTGTTTCCTATGAATTGTGATAAAATGAATACACCTATAACCTACAATCTCGGTATTTCTTTGACATTTATCAAAAAAATAAAAAAAAAGCTTTTGGAGTGTAAACAGATTTTTATAGTCAGAAAGCAGACAAAAGAATCATAAAGATCTTGTGACCGATTACTAAGGACAAAGTGATGTAACCGTCTAAATTCAGGTCTCACATGACAACATATAACTGAACGCTAGACAAGATAATTATATGATTTACTTTTTACTACAATAAATCTCTAAAAATCTCAAAAAACTACATGTATTCCTTGGACAAACTGCAGACAAATAGATGACAACCCCTGACAAATAGAAGACAAACTCCAAACAAATAGATGACAAACCCCAGACAAATAGAAGACAATTACCCCACACAAATAGATGACAAACCCCAGACAAATAGATGACAAACCCCTGAAAAATAGATGACAAACCCCGGACAAATAGATGACAATTACCCCAGACAAATAGATGACAAACCCCAGGCAAATAGATGACAAACCCCGGACAAATAGATGACAAACCCCAGACAATAGATGACAAACCCCTGAAAAATAGATGACAAACCCCGGACAAATATATGACAATTACCCCAGACAAATAGATGACAAACCCCAGACAAATAGATGACAAACCTTGGACAAATAGATGACAATTACCCCAGACAAACAGATGACAAACCCCAGACAAATAGATGACAAACCCCAGACAAATAGATGACAATTACCCCAGACAAATAGAAGACAATTACCCCAGACAAATAGATGACAAACCCCAGACAAATAGATGACAAACCCCAGACAAATAGATGACAAACCCCAGAAAAATAACAATTACCCCAGACAAATAGATGACAAACCCCAGACAAATAAATGACAACCCCAGACAAATAGATGACAAACCCCAGACAAATAGATGACAAACCCCAGACAAATAGATAACAATTACCCCTGACAAATAGATGTCAAACCCCAGACAAATAGATGACAAACCTTGGACAAATAGATGACAAACCCAAGACAAATAGATGACAAACCCTAGACAATTAGTTGACAAACCTCGAACAAATAGATAACAATTACCCCAGACAAATAGATGACAAACCCAAGACAAATAGATGACAAACCTCGAACAAATAGATAACAATTACCCCAGACAAATAGATGACAAACCCAAGACAAATAGATGACAAACCTTGAACAAATAGATAACAATTACCCCAGACAAATAAATGACAAACCCCAGACAAATAGATGACAAACCCCAGACAAATAGATAACAAACCCCAGACAAATAGATGACAATTACTCCAGACAAATAGATGACGACCCCAGACAAATAGATGACAAACCCCAGACAAATAGATGACAAACCCCAGACAAATAGATGACAAACCCCAGACAAATAGATGACAAACCCCAGAAAAATAACAATTACCCCAGACAAATAGATGACAAACCCCGGACAAATAGATGACAAACCCCAGACAAATAGATGACAAACCCCAGACAAATAGATGACAAACCCCAGACAAATAGATGACAAACCCCAGAAAAATAACAATTACCCCAGACAAATAGATGACAAAGCCCGGACAAATAGATGACAACCCCAGACAAATAGATGACAAACCCCAGACAAATAGATGACAAACCCCAGACAAATAGATAACAATCACCCAGACAAATAGATGTCAAACCCCAGACAAATAGATGACAAACCTTGGACAAATAGATGACAAACCCCAGACAAATATATGACAAACCCTAGACAATTAGTTGACAAACCTCGAACAAATAGATAACAATTATCCCAGACAAATAGATGACAAACCCAAGACAAATAGATGACAAACCTCGAACAAATAGATAACAATTACCCCAGACGAATAGATGACAAACCCAAGACAAATAGATGACAAACCTCGAACAAATAGATAACAAACCCCAGACAAATAGATGACAAACCCCAGACAAATAGATGACAACCCCAGACAAATAGATAACAAACTTCGGACAAATAGATGACAATTACCCCACACAAATAGATGACAATTACCCCAGACAAATAGATGACAACTCCAGACAAATAGATGACAACCCCAGACAAATAGATGACAAACTTCGGACAAATAGATGACAATTACCCCACACAAATAGATGACAATTACCCCAGACAAATAGATGACAAACCCCAGACAAATAGATGACAAACCCCAGACAAATAGATGACAAACCTCAGACAAATTGATGACAAACCTCAGACAAATAGATGACAATTACCTTAGACAAATAGATGACAATTACCCCAGACAAATAGATGGCAAACCCCAGACAAATAGATGACAAACCCAAGACAAATAGATGACAAACCTCGAAAAATAGATAACAATTGCCCCAGACAAATAGATGACAAACCCCAGACAATTAGTTGACAATTACCCCAAACAAATAAATGACAAACCTCGGACAAATAGATGACAATTAAACCCTAGACAAATAAATGATATTTTAATTAATACAAATTTAGCCTTCCCCTACCCTAAAGTTTTTTTCTGATCCCTGCTACTACTGTATCTTTTATTTTCAAATGGTCAAGTGTTCCAAAATCAATCGTTGATGATATGTTTCATTATAAAAATCTGCTTTACTTGTACATCATTCCATAGTGTTTGATGTAGAAAGTATTGGGAGGGCAAAACTCAAAGACCCTTCCAATATCACACCCAGGAGGGTAGGAAGGGTCACCTCTTAGAGTGGCACAAATAAAATACAAAATTTCCGGTTACTAATAGAAAAATTGCACTGGTAAGTTTAGTTTCCATCAAAAGTTCAATATTCTGGAATTTTCTTTCAATTTCTGGGAAATTTGCTTTTTTCAGAAACTTTCCTTATTTTAGGGTATGTTCTTTAATTTCAAGAAATCTAGGCCAGTTTTGGGGAAATTTTGGCCAGTTTTGGGGATTTTTTGACCAATTTTCCAGAAAATTTGGTCAATTTTTAAGAAATTTAACAGATCTAGCCTATCACTTTACCACATTTTATCTTTGTAATTTCTTAATTTCACTTCCCAACTAGGAAAAAAGCAACACATTTACCTAAACAGTAAAAAAATTAGTCCATTAAAAAAATCCTCAAAAAATGGTAGATATCGAATATTGCATTGTAAAAACATTTGTCAGATTTTAATATACTTTTCTTTCCCTGCAGGCATGTCTTTGACATTGACATCTGTGGTACATGTAGCAATAAGAAAAAAAACTTTTTCTTCAGGACATCACAAATGAACCCGAATTCTGAAAAATTTCACACGTGATTTCAAAAAGTTTGAGGTTTTTTTTAAATTATGGTTCCATTCCAAAAGGACAGGAGGAATTGCATTCACTGTTTTCTTGACTTAATCCAAATCTCCTTGACATGAAATAACAAAATTTACATGACTCAAGTACTACGAGGCAAAACATACTGTAATGTCCAAAATGTAATTGTGGTTTTACAGTCTACCAGCTGCAGGGTTGTAAAAATTGTCTCCTTTGACCTTTGTCCCAGAATGTTGTTTCCTCTACAAATTCCAGTTTTGGCTACAGTACACCGCCATTATGTATATATACAGCTCATATAAATTATAGTCAAGGCCATAACATAGCAGGCAACAGGGCAGTTGCCCCCTCCCCTTCCTTCCCTGAAATTTACATTGTAATGTAACATAAGTATCACATGCGATCTCTGAAATTAAGTTATGGGGTATTAACCAGAACCAAAAGGTTTTGTGGTTCCGATGCTTTTTTTATATGCTGATTGATTTGCAAGTTTCGTATTAATTGTAATGTCATTGCATATCATAAAAAATATTTAGTCCAGGATATTTATTCTGATGCAGATCAATAAAATAGACATACCTATTGACAACACTAACATGTGCACAATAATTAACAAAATTATCATATCAAATTATGATTTGGTAAGTTTAATTGTCAAATTTTACTTCCAACATTTCGACTTCAAGTAACAAGTAGGTACAATGCCACCTCACTCAACCCCTCTTTTTTTTAATATTCTGAAGTCAAAAACATTGGCCAGGTGTGCAAGTGTGATCAATGATCTTTTGTTTGCTTTACAAATATCTTCTTTTGACATGTACCACCCCCCTTCCCCCATAAAAACTCTGGAGGCATCAACCTAAACTGCCCCTATATCGCTACGCAATAGAGTTTGAATAAATTGTACTTCGGCAAGTATATGGCGGGGGCAGGTGGCACAGTTCCCCCAATTTTTTTGGCACAAAGAATTCTGGCAAAATGTAAAGCAAAATTCTGGCAAAATTGTGAACAATCAAAGAAAAACAGCCTCAAATTTGCAACTTTTTGGCCTGGGAAGTGCCATTTCCAGCAATCTATAGGCATTTATTGCAAAAATTTCTCTGAACGCTACGCGCCAACCCATGGTGGCGCTCCGCTTAGACACTGTCATGGGTCAAAATTTATACCAATGTGTGCCCCTCCCTTCCCAAACAAAAAACCTGCCTACGCCAATGACAAGCTCCTTTCAGCAAAATCATATTAAGCCCCGCCCACTATGCATATTAATGAAATTCAACGTTTTCATACCATGAACATGCACTAGCTAACATCATAACTGTACCAAATATGAAACAAAACATATGCGGTTGTTAAAATATGAGCATTTCAAGATTTTTACATTAAGCCTTGCTTACTCATTAATATGCATGACATCACCACCAAAAACAATAGGGCAATCTATGGACCATGGGCTGTATGTATACCACATATGATATGAATCCACTGTGCCATTCTTGAGATATCGTGTTTACGAGCTGGCCATCACATACACACATACATACATTATAGTGTTTACACGAGTACCCAAAATATTCGGGTATCCAACCTATTGTGTTGTTACCCGGTTCCGAAAATACAACTCGGGTATGGATTTTCATTAAATTACCAATTGCAGACCGTTTCTGTTTCAGAATTGTATCTTGAAAAGAATAAATCTTAACTTACAAGAATTATAAAGTGTATGTTTCCTTTCCATTCCAACGCAATACAATAAAACGATCACAAAATATTGCAGATTGCAGAAAAGATGTTGAACGAGCGATGTGGCTATATGTACAGTAACGTATGTACGCTAGTAGTACTACATGTACTAGTAGCACAAAACTTAACTCTCTAAACTTCACTGTAAAAAAAAAAAAATATCCAAACAAGTGCGCAACAAGCAGTGTGTGTAGTATGCTGTAGAAAAAATATATTGCAGTTGTACATTACTAAATTGTCTTGAAAGCTTGTCTGCTATTTGCTGAAAAACATTGTACCACCTATTATGAACCAATCACAAGTTGTGTTCAAATGAAATTGTTACGTGTTACTGAGCGTGCACGTAACAGAATCGTGAAATCAGTCAGTAATTCCCAGCATAGCATTAATGAGGTGGAATCATGTATTTAGTATTCAAGAATACCAAGTGACCCGTCCCGTGAAATTTGCAGGAAGTGCATATATAATTTTACGGTATTTTATGAAGACGGGTAAATAAAAGAGACAAGAAACATTTGTATTCTGTTTCTTAATTCACAAAAACAAAGGTACGATTGAAAAACAAGAAATTTCACAAGATTTTACAAGGTACTCTGTTAGATTTTAACACATATACCACTGTGAAAAATATTGAAAATGCTTTGTTGGTACATCGGATACCCGGATACCCGGCCGACAAAACAGGTCGGGTAACCGGTCCGATTTTTGGACCTGGTGCAAACACTAACATACATACATATATACATACATATATACATACATACATACACACATACATACACAAACACGCCATCATGACCGCATAGGTTCCTGATGCTATCGCATCGAAACCGAAAATAATATTTTCAAAAATCATTCAGCTGGTTCCCCTCACCGAACAATTCCTGCATACAGCCATGATTATGGTGCTGCTTACCTGACTTGCAATTAAAGTATGCAGCTTATGAAGGTCTGATGTACATGTATGAGGGTTACCTACTGCCTGACCTAAACCATGGAGGTACCACTTTAGCCTGAACAAAGGTTAAACATGTACAGTACAAATTAGTTTCAACTGCTGATGGATTGTTTTCATACATTCAATTGTGTCGTTCAGCGAGAGCTTATTAAATGCTGTTGCAGAGACAGCAAAAGCAGCAACATCAACAAGCAAAATAAAAAACCCAACTTTCTTACAAATTGTTGACATAGGAAACTTAGAGCTCTAATATTTATATGCAACACCATGTTACTATAGGAGTAAAGAAGTCAATGCTATTTTTTATGGTACTGTTAACATATTTAACTCACAATCATCCTACTTCATTCTAATATCCCTTCTTGCCTTTGCCAGATCCATGTTTAATGGAGAATCATAAGGCTTCAAAAACTCATTTAATGTACAATAATGTGACATACAATATTGCATTTTTGGAGAGTGCCATTTGTTCTGAAAACTGAAATAGCTGTTAAATGATGCTTTTTACGTAACTTGCAATATTAAATGCTTTTTACATACTGTAACTTGCATCGAATGGTTTATACATTCATGTTGCTCAAACATTTAACCTCTCTAAGAACGGAAATAGGTCACGCCCACAATAACAACACGGTAACTAGGTGGGGCAAACAAACCTGAAATCTGCAATCATGCATGACCAATGCATTGACATTTAGATGCGCATCTGGCTTGCAGCGCCACAAGCTTTGATCCATTTATGGCACTTCTCCGGACTCTGTTTGCTAATCATTCTGGGTAACAGGAATCTGATTTACAAAGCCTGTAGCAGGCCCGTAAGCACAATTTTTTCACCATTTTGTCATCACTCAGCGTGTGTGCAGAAAGTTGCTTAGTGCAGTATATTGTATTGACTGTCACTACATGAGCATGCGCTGCTAGCTAGCTGGACTGTACCAGTACCGCATAAAGATGTTTGCCCCACTTAGTTACGCAGATTTTCTTGCAAGGCAAATTCATGCAGTTATTGGTCGAAAAGCTGTCAATCATTTAACTTAGAGAGGTTAATTAATCTACCTGTAAAAATAAAATGATACTTCACATGTAAATTATTACTGTACATGGAGGTATTAAGTTATGTAGTAGCTCCGTGATTACCATTAAGTCCGACAAAAGTTGTTTGTATATTTGGTTTTGGTAAAAGTAAATTGTGTCAAAAAAGTTAATTGTGTCAAAAAAGATTGTGGTTTCCTGTTCACTATTCATAAACAGAGACTGCAAGCTGTGTATATGGGTTTGGCAGACTCAAAATATGGAACAGTGACCTGTTTGTTAGTATAAATCAGGGATCGAATTTCCCACTGTTCCCAAAACTGTGTTTTTTTATGCAGCAGGAACAGTGAATATTAAACATCACTGTTCTGGTGGAAACAGTATTCTTTTTTACAAGTATGTAGCATCACTGATCAGTTTGATCTATGCTAAAAACAAATGTATGTTGTCAAACAAGATTATTGTAAAAATAATTTCTTCCAGAAAGGAAAAGCTTTCCCACCTTGGCTGCAATTATCACCACAGTTCATCATGGATTCACATACAGTATGCAAGGCTGCTTGCACATGTACAGTACATGTGTATGTAATGGGTGCTACATCATGTAAATATTGTACTAATAACCGACATACATATCTGCACATATTAACCAATAAAGTAGTTGTAAATTCAGCATACTTTTAAGAAAGGAATTTGTCCTGTTATCAAAATTTAAATTTTGACCCCTTTCTGTAAAAGTGCTTTTTAAATCTCAACTTTGATTGTCTATTAGTATCTTTCACCATTAATCAGATATTCAAGGTACTATATTGACAATTTAAAGATGATAAATACGGATATTATTTTATCATAATAAATTGAGATCGATTTTGACACTCACAACAAAATAAAAATAAAGGTTTAAATGATATTTACAATAAATGCAAACAAACAAAAATTACAAAAGATCAAAATGACCATTAATTAATATTCCATAATGAACTGATTTCTTTGAGTATACAGTATTTCTGCACAGCAGATGAAAATGAAACACAACCTACGCAATTACCCCAAATTCAAAATGTTACAGAATAAATCTGATAGGACTGTTCAAAATCCGTATATCATTACAGTTCACTTTACAATGAAATAAGCCTAATACAAGAATCCATTAACACTTCTAGGTATACAAGAAGTTATGGGAGGCGAACACCCTATTGAAACAATTAAAGCAATGATTTCCCTAGGCATGACTCCCCCCCCCCCCCCCTCCCTCTTTCACCCTTCATTTCTTTATATACCTATTTAATTTACATAGATAACTCCATGTTGTTCATTAGACAATTTCTTTCTCCACAAACTTGATTTTCCCACTACCCCTAGTCATTCACACATCCCCCACCAAAAAAACCTTACGCTGCATATCAGCACCAATGTAATACAAGTGAAAGTTTGCCATCACATGCTGTGCTATACCATTTTATATGCAGATGTTAGTGGATTCATATAGCAATACATGAATAAAGCTTTTGCAAAACCATATCACATTAAACTTTAAGGACTGTGCCAATGTCAATAACTTTTTAAGAAAACTATATCAAATGATTTTCAGGAAGGGTTGTGTCTTTTGGAAACTGAAAGGAGAACTTCTTTATAACTTTTCACACTTCTAAAACACTTTAACTTCTTATGATATTTAGTTTCTTTATAAAATATTAACATCAAGTTAGTATTATCAACATTGCAACAGTTGACGAGTTGTAGGTGAACGCCTCACACACTCCATTTGAAGTGCTGAGGAAATTGAAGATAAAAATTCAATTTCAGGATACTGTATATGAAACTGAAATGGAAATATATCCCACCGAATTACAAGCACCATAAAACTGTCAAGCTCACAGCAGGGATGAGCCATTTAAGCAACTCCCTGTATACTGTATCTCACGTGATAATAAAGTACCATATACTGAAAGTTAGTTAAATCCTTTTGAGCCATTAGAGGCACATACGGCTGGTGATTATTCCTGGTTTCCATGGTGCAAGCGGATGAGAGCATATATGATTCTCCCTGATGGGACACCATGCCATCGCAGGTTAAGTCCAACAATTTAACTTTAAACATATTCTTTTACTCAAATGTAAAAATGTAACTAATCACATTACACTTTCAGTATCAACCTTTACCAATCTGCAAAATTAAGCTAAAATTCAAACAGTCTGTGAAACATATATCTAACTAGAGTTTTGTAAAATAAGATTAAAATTGTGTATATCTTCATTAAATCTAGAGCGCCTTGTTAGCTTACTTCAGCATTCAGTACATTTGTTTTGTTTGGTGACATGTATAAACTTTCCTTTTGTCAATTGCATGTTTAACATTCAGGATGCCCAGAAAATATTTCTGCAAAATTGGTCACCAGAAAAGTTGCAAATTTTGCAATTTAAAGTCCTCTGCATTTTGCAATATTCTAATCATTTCTTATCCATTGCTTTCATCTAAAATTTTGAACTTTTCTACAGCTTCACTCAAAACTTCACTATTTTTTTTACAGTGTTTGTAAATTCATGTCATAGTTAATTGACAGCATGCCTATGACCTGTAAGCGTATTTCTCAAAATTTTGTTCAAAATCATGCATATGATGACTTCTAGAGCATCTTTTCAATCATAGCGTTACTTGTGGGTATAAATCAAATAATAAAACTTTAAGATCAAATCATGCTAAACCTGGCAGATAAGTAACATCAATACATTTACATAAGAATATGGAGAGCTATTCAACTGATTGCAGAAACTTGAATACTTTTTGCATTAACAAGGCCTGAAAATTCTAAAAGCTAAGGTTTTCAATAGATTTTGTAACAATTTCTGAGATGTGCAGTGGCTCAGCATGCAGTTAAGAAGTCATGCTCATATATGCAAATTAGCAGTGGCGTAGAAATAGGGGACAGGGGGACAATTGCCCTTTCCAGAAATTTAGGAAAATTGGCTTATTTTCTTAATACCCATTATTGGATACAGAAAATCTGAAAAATTGGTCAAAATATGAATCGGAAAACAAGGTCTCTATTTCGCAAAATTAGAAAATATCAGGAAATTTGGCCAATTTTTTCAATATTTGGAACATTTTCTAGCATTTTCAGGGAAATTTCTTCCCTTTTCAGGCAGCTTTTCTAACTTCTTTAACTTTCGGAAAATGTTCGTAAATTTGACCAAAATTCCCAATAATTTACCAAATATCCCTTCAATTTTACCAATTTTTATCAATTTTATTTTACTTATTTCTGAATTCCAATTTTGGATCCCAAACGAGTAGGAAGCATAAAACGGCTTGGCTTCCGAAACTTCAGCCCCCCCCCTCCCCTCCCCATCCCGCCCGACCTACCTTGGAAAAAATTCAGGCATATTATTATGCGAAATTGTGCTCTACTTGTCCCCCATGAAAAGAAATCTAGCTACGCTACTGCAAATTAGGTACCGGGTTCGAATCCTGTCACGAGCACTACAAGCAAGACGAGCTACTCCAATTGCTCCAGTTCACTCAACTGTAAACAAATGAGTACCAGCACAGTTGGGGGAGTTAAGCTGCAATGGATTGGAGTGCTATCCAGGTGGAATCCTGTGCTCTCAAAATTCTATGGACTTGCCTCTAGTTGTCCCCAAACCATACAAACCAAATTCGTATTGCTCTAAACTGCAGGGCAGTAATTCTCCTTCACGAAGTGTGGGTTGGGGGCACATGGCACCATACAATCCTCCACAAAGTGGGGGCCAATGTTTCTCAAAAACTTTTTTTTCATTCTGCGTGAAAGTGGGGAGGGGAAAGGAAGTCCTCCAGGAATTACGGCTCTACTACAAATAAACTTACCTGGTGCCAGTAACTATTCTCCTTTCCGAAGTTTTTCATCTGGTCCCACATCCAGAGATTATTCTTAGTCAGGAAGTTGTTAACAGCCTTGCAAGCAGGAGTGGCCTTTTGGCAATATGTTTCCAATGTATTGCCCCAATACATCTTGATGTATTTTGAGGTGAGGTAGCCTTCAATTTGTCCTGCAGCATATGCCTGGTCCTCATCCAGGTGTGTCTGATTGGTTGTAATTGTAAGGTAGGACCATCTGAGAAGAGTTGAGACAAAAGAGATATGTTAAAATGACAGAATTTGAGGCAGAAAATTAACACTTGGGAGTCAATTCTAAAAATATGCATGTGAAGATATAGCACAGAATATTTCCTTTAGGGAATGATCCAAGGACCAACTTTAGTACCCCTCTCAAGCACCACCTCCAAAATTCTGTGTTGATATTGTTTGAATAACACATCAAAAAACAGTATGAAATATCTGCCAAATTTAGTTGCCCCTACCCGACCCTTATTTTTTTCTCCATAACATCAAAGAGCAACTATTTAATCTTGGAAAGACATTTTCATCAGTCATAACTGAGATTAGGAAAGAATATTTAACAATTACTCTACCAGCACTTTTTTCTAAATGAGCTTGGGAGGCGGAGTCAAAGATGGGGCACCCCAAACTGTGATAACATCGCCGCATGATAGAGGAAGGGTTAAGCACAGGCTGATTATCAAGGGTCCTCTGTCTTTCGAGCGGCATAGTCGTGCTCATTCTGCTTCAGTGGCCCGCTGGGCCGCCCACCGGAACCATGCTGCATATATGTTTCAGTTGGCACACTTGTCGCAGGTTGATTAACCCTTACTCTACCAGCACTTTTTTGAAAACTTGTGAGGCGGGGTCAAAGATGGAGCACCCAAAACGGCGATATTGCCGCATGGTAGAGTAAGGGTTAAGTAAAAGAAAATAAAAATACAAATTTGACTTGCCTTCCCTTTAATACATCCAAAATTTAAAAACTTACTGTTCTATTTAGAATGTAATGTAATGTCCATTCAAAAAAAAAAAACCTATAATGGAATATTAAAGATGATTGAACATTTTTTCCTCCTTTTGTTTCTTTTCTTACCTTCTATCAAATACATTAATTCTAAGATGAACATGGTAGGCCACTTAATTAACCCTTTAAGTTTGCAAAAGGTTACTTCAAATTAATGCTACAACAAAATATTGTACTTCAAAAAATAACAGCCAAACTTCAACATTGTGTTGCTTGTAGTTCAAAAAATTCATTGCATATATTGTATTGAGGAAATAACACAATTTAAAGCAAAACAAAAACAATTCAAGTACTGTTTAAAACTATCTTACCCATGAGTAGAGATCAGATCTGTAAAGTTTCCCCAAGCTACTGAATTCTCCCGCTTGCCATCCACCACAACAAGACGAGACTCTGAAAAGATGACTGAGGCAAACTTGGAACTTCCTTGCACTGACAAAAGGCAACTCATAAAGAGCGCAAAAGCGGACAGAGTCCTTCCCAACATGTTGTTTCTTTGTAAGAGATGTGCTGTTCTGACGTTGAAAATGCTTCAGTAAATTTTCTATAGAAGACGCTATAGAAAAATTAATATATTGATTGAAAATCTTTTATGTAAAATAATTTCTTCTTCATTACAAAGTAACTTGTATATACTGTATATATATGTATTTATGTATGTATGTATGTATGAATGTATGTGTGTATGTATGTATGTACTGTATATATGTATGTATGTATGTATGTATGTATGTACAGTATGTATGTATGTATGTATGTATGTATGTATGTATGTATGTATGTATGTATGTATGTATGTATGTATGTATGTATGAATGTATGTGTGTATGTATGTATGTACTGTATATATGTATGAAGATTTGTTTTAGTAAAAGTTTGGTGGGGAACTATTTTACCATGGACCCATACCCAAAATTGAGTGATTTGGTGAGGGTGTATAACACCTCTTCACTTCAGTCAAACAAAAAAAAAGGGCCAAAACCTCTGGTGACCCGCTATTGAAAGTACCCTCATCCGAGAGATATTAGATAGTAATTTTTGGAAAACATCACAAAAGATCCCAAATCTATAGCATTATGGTACAAAAAGGACCCCGAACTTGACTCTTTCATCATTATTTGAAAAATGATTGCCATTTTCACTTTTGGTCTCAAAAGGGAAAAGATTATTATCTACAGTACCAAAATGCAATATATTCTTATTACAAATTTGTCAATCTTATTAATATTCTAAAAGATTGGCAATGGAAACAAATACTTTTAATGAATAAATATACATTCAATTTGCAGAATAATAAGAATAGATAATATTTTTCATTTTGGATGAATTTAAACATAATTGATCAATGTAATTATAATTCAGGGAGGCATCATGGACTGACTATATACTGCACATAATCTCTTTTGATTAGCAGTATATTTTGAACTCCTCGTCCCAATACGTTTGTTTCACTTCTTTATTTTGCCACATTCATAATAAGATACAATATGAACAAAGGTTTAGGAAGAATATAAAATGGAGAGAAAGTGAAAATATATATAAAGAACTGAATGAAGGCAAAAAGGGAAAGTATAAAGTATTATTTGACAAGGAAGAAATAGGCAAGGCAGGAGACAAACCCTTAAGAGGGGCTTATTTCAATGAAGTGCACCAAGGGTAAAAATACAATGAAAAAAGCAAACGATAGAAGTATATACATGTAGTATGTTAATATAAAAGAAAAAAACAAGGTAAGAAAGGCCTCCATAAATTATACTGACAGATTGCATGGTAAACTCCTAGTATAAGCAGTATAACTTTGGCAAAATGTGTTTCTTGTAATACAACTTTATTCCGTTTTAAAATAATTGAAAATATTAAGAGTTTTTGATGGTTTTATAAATTTGGTTAAGGTAATTGTAACTAAAACTATAAATCTTCTTAAAGTGTTCAAAATAAAAATTTAGCCTTAGAATTCAAAATTCAATTAAACTAATGATTTAAAAACATATAGTAAACTTACTAAATTAAACTCTGTAGCAATTTACTGCTATACTAGGATTTTTACCATTGCATGCCAGATTCCATAGTTTGTTTCCAGCCTGAGTGCGGAAGATCTGCTTTAATTTTTGATTGAGAGAAATTATTTTCATGATTTTGGTGCACAGTTGTAATTCTGGGCGCACACTTTGATTCTAGGTGTACATCTTTCAATAGATTTTAAGACAGGAAAACCTCTTTAAATTGCAACTGCAGCCTTTTGTTAATTTTGTTGGTATTATTTCCAATATCTACTAGGGTGTTTCAGCTGACGTCATGAGGTCACATGACTTTGTTTACATCGCCATTTTGTCTGTCAAAAATACTGTTATCTGCTGTACACTTAAATAGACTTACATATGTTTCTATGTTGTTAAATAAAATTAATTTTTTGTAAGATATTGCCGGAACCTTGCTGTACCATTGGTTGCACTAATAGGTGTGTGCGGGGAATAAAAAGACATTTTCTCGATTTCCATCTAATCCCGATCGACGTTTGAAGTAGGTTTCTGCTGTACAATGCAACAGCTTTCAACCTATGGCTTATATGATTTGCAGCGAGCACTTGTAGGCTTTGTCTCCGTATAAAGAACAATCAGCTGGCATTAACGTTAAAGTTACTCTTCCTATACCTAGTGAGTATAAAAATCACAAGTAGTAAAACTAGCTGAACTGGTACTGGCAGGTTAGTATGTAGTAACTAAGTATGTTTGTTGTACGTGTGATGTGACTGGGCCATGTGAAGATGGGTGAAACGCAACAACCCCGCTGCCCGGCAAAATGGAATCCACTTGAGTTAAAGTCACATGATGAAATCCCTCTATTGATGCACATTTTCTAGACATTGGTGCACATTTTCTAGACATTGGTGCACATTTTCTACATGTAGGGACTGTAACATTTATAAGTCCAAAAATTATCTTCCGTGCTCACTTTGCAAAGTATGCAGTCTAGATTGCATGCACCAGAAAAATGAAACGCGTGATAAGCCCCATAGAATTAAAAAGCTTATTGATCATCACCCTAGCGCGTGTCAGTTTTGAAAAAGGTTTTGAGAGAAGCCGGCTATTTTTTCTTCATGGAACAGTCAAAAGTTAATATAAAAAAAAAAACGCTCGGACAAATATCAATATGTATTATGTATGACTGATGTGGATGACCTTGATCCGGACCGCTGCCAATCGCGGTAATGATCAGGCTCAAAAATAATATTTAAAAAAACACCCTCCCGCATTTACTTGTCCAATGTGATAATAATATAATTTAACGTTAGCATTAGTATCTGAATCTGAATCTGAAAATTTGATTATAATAAGACTTAAGAGCAGTATTTTTTATTTCTAACATTAGGTATGGTCATAATGGCTGGCCTTATGATCAAAAAGCTTTGTATTCTTTTCTACGATTTTTAGTCGATTCCTCATAGAAACATAAAAAACATGCACGTAGGTTTAGGCGATATCAATTTGGCTTACCTTTCCACGTGATTTCCGATCCGTAAACAAAAAGATTTGTCTTCTTCCCCTATTAAAAGACGTAAGAAACGTTAGACAATACATTCATTCAGTGCATTATCAAGTTTCAGCTCATAATCTGTATGAGGTTTGACAAGAATTTGACTTATTGTATTTGCATGCAAAGAAGTTTTGAACTTCAGTTTTTTCGTCTGTCGTGTAACATAGACTCGTGTTTGGCATGTAATAATAGTATTTGCACGAATTTCTTGTGCAACATTATACAGTTTTGTGCAAACTCTGATGATTATGATGTCATGATCTAAAATAGAGAACATTTTTCTGCCGTTAACGTGTTCACATAGGGGATTCCCAGTCAAACAGCTGACTAATGTCTGTCCAATCAGAAAGCTGGCATTTAGCTTGACATTTAGCTTGGCATTCGAGTCTAGAATGGTCTCGTCCGTATTCTTGCAGTATGAAACGCCAAGTGGGCAAAAACTAGTTTTTGCCCACTTGGCGTTTCATATTGTAGTGGCGTACGTCGCTAACTTAGGAGAGATCTGACTACGTTTTGAAAAATCTTCCGTCCTTTTTTTCATACCATCCTCAAATACATAATAGGCCATAATTATTACCGCGATTGTTTCAATTTTTACCATGAAGGATTAGTTCGGGGGTCAAGCATGTCTATCTTATATGAAAGAGGACTTCAAAAGAAACAAATTGGTGAAGATTAAAGTTTGGTTTCATTTGTGTAGAAACGATTGAATCAGGGCTTAAAATCTGAATCTGAATCTGAATCGGTTAAGTATGCAAAAATCCTTCAGGAGGACATGAACGCCAACCGAGCGTAAAAAGTATAAATTAAAAAAAAAAAAAAAGCCATGGGATATGTCAAAAAATTAGTAAAACCTAATCTAGGAAGGGTATTTATATTCAATATGTGAAGAAAGTTCGAGGAAAAATAATTTAAATAGTGACAAATTTAGATAAACTTTCTTTGAAATACATAAAGATTTTGAGAAATCTGAGGCTGTGACGTCACAACTAGTCTAATTTCAGTCGTTTCTATATGAATGATACCAAAGATTAAAGTTGAATATCTCCTTGGCGGAATAAGATTTTTGAACGGTTTTGTCACCATTTTGTTTCTTTTGAAGTCCTATCATATAAGATGAACTTGCTTGACCACTATACTAATCCTTTAAAGGCCATTTGTCGTGATTTTATTGTGGCGGCGTACGATTTATTCCATACAAATCATAACAATTTAACAACAAAACTTATATTCAGACAAAAAGATGATTGGTGGAGGAGGTCTGATATATTTAATATTAACAAAGAATTTATGATGCATCGGACATGTCGGAAAATATATTTGTACCCACTATTTAAGGAGTTTTACTCGGCATGACAGTCTTCTGAAACACTGCATGAAAGCTTAAAGTTGCACATGAAACAATGAAAATCGAGGACGGTTTCTAAAATTCAACCTTTACTTTGGACAATCACGTCACATCAGTTTTTGTTATTGGGTGTCTGGAAGTAGAGTAAAGTGTTGAAGTAATGAATGTTTGGAACTTATTCAATCTGTCTGACGACACATCTCAAACTCGACAGGAAGCCATCCCATCATACCCTACCAAACTGATATGGTGACTTCGTCAAGACCAATGATGAGGGAGGACGATTATCCGTGTATCATATGTTGAACATTTTTGAATACCTGCATTATTGTTGATAGGGAATAAATAAGTACAAAAGGCAAGATAAGTTTTTTCGTTTTCTCCTCTGGCTGTTGTTTTCTATGTCATATACGACGCGCTAGGACCCACACTACTCCTTATAACTCCAAATGACTCGCAACTCCCAACCAACTTTGTTTGTACTCAACATTGCTCTTCACGACTACAAACGACTCACTGCAACTCCCCCACCTACTCAATTTGTTCTCAAAATTGGTCCTTATGACTCCAAACGACTCCCTGCAACTCCCCACCTGTTCTATCTGCCCTTATGATGACCGTGAGGTACGTCATGATGACATACATCTGTACATATATGCAATATATTTTTTCTGTGCCATTCTATTAAGACCACAGCGCCAAAAGATAAATAGACATGAGATAACATACAAGAAGATAAAAGGAACTGCAAGTGAGAAAGCAGCAAGTATTATAATTGAGGAAATGAATGGGATTTCAATGATTTCTTGAAAACTGGTAAAGAGTTGGCTGTACGAACTGACGAACGGGTAAGTGGTTCCAGAGTTTAGGGAGAATATGAAAGAAATATTTGTCAGCTGCAGATATCTTTGTCAGTTGCAGATTTAAGTGACCATGGTACTTTTTTTTTTTTTTTTGCGGGTTCTGTCGAATGCGGAACGCAAACCTTTCGCGCCTAATATTATGTTAGTAGAGAGATAAGCCGGAGATGAACCTGTGAGGGATTTGTCAACATAAAACAGCCTTATAAAATATTTTCTCCTTGACAGATAGCCAGTGTAATTGTTTTAGCAGTGGGGATACATGGTCTTCTTCGTTTGTTTTGGGGGATATGTCATGGCAACGTCAGATTTATTTGATCATGACTGATGACCTCATGCATGGGCAGGCATATCCTCACGTTCTTATCAAGTAAGCTCAGAGATAGGGGCGGGTGGCTCTTCTACATACCATTCCTCCAAAATTGGTGGCCTGCAACCACCCTTTCAGCACTCGTTTGGTAATCAAATGGTTTACTGAGTCATGAGCGACCCACCCTGGTTTGAACCAATTCATATGGAAGCGTAATTTGTTTCTTTATGCGTGCTTGATACTTTTGCAGGTGACACGCTGTTGGGTGACTACCCACACCTCCCCAATTATAATACATGCTGTGTTCATGACTCGCTCCCTGCATAACTAATATGCTCCTTTAATCTCCACAGTGCTCCTTCTAAACTCCGAGTAATCCCTGCAAACTCCAAGTGTTCCATGCGAACTCCCAAGTGATCCCTACAAAACCTGCATAATTTCTAGGCTGAGCTTCCTGTAAACTCACCTGTTCTCCTGTAAACATTTCAGTGCTCCTTGTATGACGAGTATACTTGTCATGTTCTAGACGCCGACAGTCAAGTCAAGGAAGGCTAAGCGGTTCCTAGAATGTACGAATGTTGATGTAATTATTAACATTTTGTTTTGATGAACATTTCGCCTCGCTTAGGAAAATAACTGAGATCCATTGGGCTCACTGATACAGAAAAACAAAAGAATGTAGCACTGCCCGCTCAAACACCACATATTTGTATGTATATATGAAAAAACGTGAAATTTTGAGGGGACCGTGGCTTTTTTAAACTAGCCTCCACCCGTCCACAGACCAAAGTCACCTGAGGTGAATTCCTATACGTCATCAAGTTATGCTCTCAACAAGCACACATCGATAACAGATATATACCTAAGAGAATCTTTACAAGAGAAAATCCTCTGTCCTGTATTGACTTTTCTCCTGTGTTACATACAGTCAGACAGTCTAAGTATAGAGCTAAGTTCAGAAGTTGAAACAGATCTGACTCTCCTAGGCATTTTTCCGGAGAATGATCTTCCTTTTCTGTGTTTGGGGCGTATTTTCTGGGGCGTTGACCATTCTACTCTCTTTGAGATGCTCCCATGATCTAGGACGGCTCGGCAGAACAAGGAGTACAAGGCAACTCCTTGCACAGAAGGAGTGGGTAGGAAGGAGTATGCGCCTTTTCCACATCTCCGCCTTTTTAGGAGGAGATGGCACCTCCTGGGTCTCCAAATCTGGATGGCACCTCCGGGGTATCCAAATCTCCTCCTTTTTAGGAGGAGATGGCACCTTCTAGGAGTGGGGAGTGACTCCCTACCACCATATTACTACTGACTGACTAATGTCTGAATTATAGCTGAAGAGGCTGTATAGCAAATTATGCAAAAGGTTGTTAATAGCTTTATACATGAATACACCTAATAGGAATCTTTTAATATTGAACAAAGTGAGGATCTTCAGGTCTTTAAAAGAAGTGAGGTATGAGTTCTATGGTCTGACCAAAGAGCTTCTGTGTAGAAGCTCTTTGGTCTGACGATGTGATTACACGAATAGTTTTTTCTGGAGAATAAATAGGCGGTTAAGGTAAGTGGCCACGTGGGATGAGTATTACCCCATACAATATTACAGTAAAACAAATGTGATCAAATAAGAGAATTATATAATGAAATAAGAACCTTCTGCGGTACAAGGTTACTTATACAGGATTCCTATAATTTTGGCAGTTGCATAAAGCTATTGATATGAAGCTTCCACTTAAGTTGGGGTCAAGACTAATTCCAAGGAATTTAACAGAATTAGTTTGTTTTACAAAAGTGTCATGAATGCAAATCTTAAAGAGGCGGTATCGACATATATGCACAATATTTAAAATTTCTTTCAATTTTTTGATTGGTTGAAATTTTGCTGCGCGATTCGTTGTCTCGTATTGCAAGGTATATAGTTATTTAAAACACCTTCACGGCCACCACGCGAGATAGCCCAGATGATTGCGGCGATCGCAAGAAACGTTATTTTTTTCAAATCATTTTGACTTTTTGCTTTCATCCTCTTCTTTTTTTTCCTCAGTAATTTTTATTTGGTGACTATCATTGTAGTATTATAATACTAACATTTCACTTTCGCTCTCTGACAAAAAAGCATTGAAAAAAAACAAATAAGTTTCTCGTCACAGTAACGTAATGCGCTGTGTATGTAATCCTGCACACGCAACGTACATGCTAGTGTCTGGCTGTACTGTGTGGTACAAACAGACAGAGGATCGGATCTTGCCTCCACAACCGGAAGTGACGTCAAAATAAAGTTCCCCTCTCCATTTTTACCGTATTCTAATGAGACGAGCCTCCCTCTTTAAGATCTTGAAACTTGTTACAAAGTCGATAAAATAAAGTTGGTCATTTTACATTCAGAGACAGTTTGTTTGGCTTAAACCATCCCAAAACTATTTTAAGTTCATGGTTCATGAAAGGGATGGAGGAACGGGGGTCACTTGTCTTGTAAAGAATGCTGGTGTCATCGGCAAACAGAGAAAAATACAGTTTTTTAGATCAAAGGGGAAGGTTGTTTATATATAGAAGAAATAACAAGGGTTCGAAATGGAGCCCTGGGGCACACGACAAGAAATATCCCTTAATGAAGATGAACAATTGTTAATTTTCAGATCTTACGGTTGGACAAATAATCACGAAACCAATCATGGGCTACACCTCTAGTACCATAATGTAAAAGCTAGGTAAAAGAACAGTATGATCGACATTGTCAAAGGCCTTAGATAAATATTTTTAAAATGTCTACAGTATATTCATTGTTATCAAAACCTTTCGAAATAAAACTAGAGATATCTAACGCTGCCATACAGGTTGAGTACTGTTGGCGAAATCCAATCGGGCGGTCACATATATTATCATGCTTAATGAGGAAATTAGTACTTCTATTGTATATAACTCTTTCAAAAAATTTCGATATTGATGAGAGAACTAAAATAGGTCGGTAATTATTTAAAGTGGATGCGTCATCAAATTTGAAAATAGGAGTCACTCTTGCAAGTTTGGTTTGATCAGGAACAAGAATACCAGATAAAAGCGATAAATGAATAATATGACTTAGTAGGGCATGAGTATTTCTATCATTATGTATAATTTTAATCGGGATACCATCAATACCAGACATGCCAGAAGCAAAATTCTTAGAAAAATTGTTGATAATTCTGATTATTTTACACTGATTAGTAGGTTAAAGAAATAAGGAATATGAATTTCTATTATCAGGAATAAAGTCACTGAAGTTAGAGGAGCAATCAGGAATTTTCTTTGCAAGGTTTGGTCCAATGGTAGTAAAATAATCATTAAAAGCATTAGCAATTTCACTATGATCAGTAGTAACATTGTTATTGTGATTTGTAATTAATACGAAAGATTTGTTCTTTTTCGAGCCAATTATGTTGATGATTATTTGACAAGTCTTATTTAAATTATATTTATTATATTCAAACATTGTTGCAAAATAGGACTTTTTAGCTGCCCTGATAATACCTATTAATTTTTTTCTTCTGTAAATGGTATGTTTAGCTTTTGTTCTTGTGTGGACTTACGAATATATGCTTTATAGAGTTTAGCTTTTGTCCTAATTGAATTTAGAATCCCTTTTGTTATCTACGGAGAGACTCTATGTTTACCCTTAATTTTGGCTTGTTTTAGCTTACACGTACAAGGAGGAAATGACATTATTCAATTTATCATAGGTACTATTCACATTTCAGTAAAACCATGCAAGAAATCCCAGTTTATAACTTTAAGTTTTGTTTCAAACTCATTCATGCATTTAACGAAGGTATCCGTTAATAAATAAAGTGTGAAAACTGCAAAAAAAAGTATTTAGAACTAGCTGATAATAAAATATTACATTTTGTTCCAGATGCAAAGAATTTATAGAATTAACAGATTAATATCACTCAGCCAGTTTTGTCTATCTATGTCACAAACTCGCTGCCCAAAATGTTCATAAAAAGGGGAACTGATCCTTCTTCCTGCATGCCCTTCCCAAACATTACTAAACCCTATATATATATATATATA
Organism: Chiridota heheva; assembly: GCA_020152595.1. Lineage (NCBI taxonomy): Eukaryota > Metazoa > Echinodermata > Holothuroidea > Apodida > Chiridotidae > Chiridota > Chiridota heheva. Next base: position 445,050 of record JAIGNY010002796.1, on the reverse strand, counting down.
TATATATATATATATATATATATATATATATATATATATATATATATATATATATATATATATATATATGATATATATATATATATATATATATATATATATATATATATATATATATATATATATATATATATATATATATATATATATATATATATATATACATATATATATATATATATATATATATATATATATATATATATATATATATATATATATATATACACACGTATATATATACATATATATATATATATATATATATATATATATATATAGTAATATATATTTATATATAAATATATATATATATATATATATATATATACACGTATATATATACATATATATATATATATATAGTAATATATATTTATATATAAATACATATATATATATATATATATATATATATATATATATATATATATATATATATATATATATATATATATATACACACGTATATATACACATATATATATATATATATATATATATATATATATAGTAATATATATTTATATATAAATATATATATATATATATATATATACATATATATATATATATATATATATATATATATATATATATATATATATATATATATATATATATATATATATATATATATATATATATATATATATATATATATATATATATATATATATATATATATATATATATATATATATATATATATATATATATATATATATATATATATATATATATATATATATATATATATATATATATATATATATATATATATATATATATATATATATATATATATATATATATATATATATATATATATATATATATATTAAAAGCACATTGAGTATTTGAGTACAACAAACTCTGTACAGCATCATTCCATAGGCTACGTGAATTGATATGTAATACAGAAAAAATTAGTTCCAGAACTGGCCATGGGAACGGATCACAAAATTAACGATAAATTTCTAAAATTTTAAATTAGGTCTACAGTTGCCAAATTGTTCCTCAAAATATTCGACTTTTTCCTCATGTCTGAACTTTTTGCTAAAAATATTCGACCTTTTCCACATAATCAATTTATTCTGGTTCAAAATATCTAACATTTTGCTTAAAATTTCTGAAGTATCTGGCTTTTTCTTTAAAATTTCTTAAGTTTTTCCTCAAAATATCCGCATTTTCCTTCAAATTTTCCGACTTTTTCAGTGACTAGGGGAGTGGGGATGGGGATAGGGGAAAGAAGGGAGTGGGGTAGCTTGAATTCTGAAATTTGAATGGTTTCACCCCTTAAAAAGTCTATAGCCAGTACGCCACTACATGGGGGTAGTATGGGACGTCAATGTCTAAACAGCAAAACAGTGGATGCGGGCTGAGGTGTGGCCTTAAAAGTATCATTTTAGAAAAAATGGGTTCCAAACCGCAATTCCCAAGTGTGCCAATTCCCCTGTGGCTACACCACTGCTTGCATCTATCAGTCCATGACAAGGTCATTGTGTGGAGGGACAACTTTCTCCTTGACGTGGGTTCTCTATCCGAATCAGGCTGAGTTGTGGTCAAATTAATTTGGAAAAAAAGTTTAAACTATGAACTAATAATTTTCAATTATGGACTAAAACTTATATTTTGGACCAATTTTTTTTTGGTCAGCATATCTTCACTTTTGAACGCAAAACGTGTCAACGTTGGTTCCAAAAAATTAACTATTTAGACCGCTAATTTTCTTGGATTGTCATTTTAGAGCCATGCATTTCCTTCTAAAATGGCACTTTCCTGTTCGGACCAATAACTCTTTGAAGTGAATTACAAGATTCCACCCAATTTCCCATTACAACTGTACAAGATCAGCACTCAGACCATAGGAAATGCCATTTTAAAGCTCCTGGCTTAGATTCTATAGTATCTTCCTTGTAAGCTGAAGTTTGTCTGTTTTCTATAATAATTTTGTATCTATAGAATATTAAATCCGCCGAAATTTATGCATATCTGTTGTGTTTTTCCCCACCATATCTCATGTTGTGATTTCTTCGAATGACTGTTCTAAGGAAAAATGAATCAATAATTATATACATTGACAATTCCAGAAAATTTTCATTTTCATTTGGATCTGCATTTGGTAGAAGAATATTAGATATTATGCAGTTATGTGAAAAAAATTGATTCATTATTTGTTTCTATAAAATGAAGAAGCATTTTTTTTCTTTTTTTCATTTAGAGTGTAAGGTATACATGAAAAGATGGGTAAAGCATGTTCTTTCAAAGTGCATGTTTATTATACCCCATCTCAACAATAAATGAATTTAGAAATAGGTGATAAATTTTCAAAGAAATTCATAAATATTGTGTTGGATATTCAAACATTTTATCATATACTGCAAGGTCACCTTTCAAAAAATTGTGAAATCTTTGAAATGTAATAACTTCTAAACGAATTGCATGTATTTTTCTTTTACCAATTTGTTTTTTAATGAAACTGCGAGGGGCACATATGGATGGAGGAACTCTATTTGCGACCCATCAAATCTCCAAGAAAAGGGAGTCACAATTCCTTTAATTCAGAACTCAGTTTTGCCATAACTTTTGAAAATAAGAAGAAGAAAAAAAACGTTTAATGGTTTGCGCTACGCATCGACCATCTCAATCTTACACACTTGCTGACTTGTGAAACTTGTTAACAATCATAATTTCTTATCACCGTACGTCACAAATTTACTGCCTTTACAGTTAAACAGGCAAAAGGGGATACAATCAATGCCACTTGTACCATTTTCCATCCGTACTTTATAAGGATGCACTGGAACTTGATATCTGGTGTAAAAGTAAATCCCCCCCTCCCCCCAAGTAAATTTTGGCCCTCCCCCGGCCCTTTTTCCTAAAATGTTGGCCCCAAACAATTAGGCCGTAGCCATCCAATAAAATTGGTCCCCCTCATAGTAAAAACGATCCGTTAAGAAATTTGGGCCCCGGCCCTTCTTTTCTTTGAAATTTGGAGACAACAACTTGTCCCCCTTTTGCAAGAAAAAGCCCTTCTTTTTCCTTCACAGTAAATCTCTCTGCCGTTTTGCGTAAAACACGCCTTGTTTTTTTTAGTGTATTAGCTTACCACTTCTTATCACTTTTTAGCTTATTACTTCAGTACACAAAATTAATTGAAGGAACGAACCGTACAGACACACCAGTAAATTGCCTAGTAAAATCAGTCCGGAAGGAACCAAATTTACTAGACACTCCCTAAAGGCCGGGGGGGGCAAATTTACGGGGAATGTACTATCACACCGGCCGGAACTTAAGATTTTTCGAAGTTTCGTTTCCAGCCGGAGCTCAGTGTAAATGTTGCACCGGAACCAGAACTTCCACAATCTTTTTGTAATGATGTATTTTCCACAGCAGTACATAGTCAATGCTCAAATTTTCAATTGCGATGTCTAAAACTACAGTGCATCAGCTACAGAAAAGATCAAAACAAGAACTCAAACTTTCAATTACACTTACAGTTTTGAGTTATGGCTGCTCAATATTACATAAGTTTTTAATTTATGCAAAATTTGTAATATACATGTATGACTGGGCAAACAGACTTTATAAAATTCTTTAAATTTCTTTTCTAAATCTTAGTAACTGAAAATGATGTGAGAGTCTATTCCTGCTGTAATTTGATTGGGGGTAAAGGCAAAGCTGCAAAGGCCCAAAACTTTTGGTCAGAATTTGCTGCACCACTTCATCTGTTCATAGAATGATGAATTGATATTACAAATCAAAGGATTTATAAAAGAAAATGTCAAGATTGCCCTGTAATACATCATAAAATTTGCAACAAATATGCAAATTAAAATTTAAAACTGCTGTAAATTGGTCAATGTTTAACTGATTTAATGTTATGTTTTCCTACTTTAATGCTTTTTAACAGATTTTAAAACAATTTAGCTAATGTTTCATCTACTGTACATGTCTATGAACCTTTAAAGCTAAAGCTATTTGTTTCCAAAGATGCATACACGGAAAATTCCGGTTTCGGTCGGAACATACGGCCGGAACTTTGCTTTGAGTTCCGGCTCCGGCCGGAACTTGGATTTCTGGTGCATCTCTACTTGAACCAACCAATCAAATTGGCGATACAATTTTTGTAATTTTAATGCCAATTTCCGTGGCCTGTTGTGTTGCTTATCAAACTCGGAGCGAATTAACCGCAAGTTAAATGAGCATTAACCATGCGATTATTTTCTCTTAGATCAGGGGCGGTTCTAGAGGGAAGGTTCTGGGGATTGGAACCCCCTCCTAGTAAATTTCCTTCAATTTTCCGGAAATGTCATAGATATCTTTTTCAATCTTTGGAAAATTTCTTCATTTTCGTGCAATTTTCGGAAAAAAAGTTTTTTTTGATTTTTGGTAAACTTTCTGGAAATTTTCTTCAATGTTTGAAAATTTCTTTCAATTTTGGGCAGTTTTTAATTCTTGTGCAACTTTCGAAAATTTTCCTTCATTTTGGGGCAATTTTTTTCAATTTTAGATTAATTTATTTTAATTTTCAAGAAATTTCATTCAATGTTTGGGAAATTTCCTTAATTCTCGTGCAATTTTTATCATTTTGGGGCATTTTTTTCCTTCTATTTTCAGTAAATTACTTCAATTTTCTAGAAATTTTAATCAATGTTTGGGAAATATAATATTTTGAAAATGTTTTGATTCTCTAGTAATTTTCGGATAATTTCCTTCATTTTGGAGCAGTTTTTCTTCAATTTTCTGTATATTTTCATCAATTTGTGGGACTCGATTTTCTTCAACGTTTTGGATATCTCTTTCAATATTTAGGAAATTTCTTTGATTCTTGTGCAATTTCCTTCATTTCTGGGGCAAGTTCGATTTTACGGTAAAATTTCATCAATTATCGTAAAATGATGCCATATTTTACTAAAATTTCCAATTATTTTGCGAATTTTCCTTTATTTTTTGTAAATAATTTCCATTCGAAAGAAAATATGCAATAGGGAAGGTGAAATTCTTTCAGGATGCGTTTCCCCTGCTGCCCGCTTATAAGACTGCACTCTTGTCCCAATATGTTCCATTAATCATTACAAAACTGCTCATAAAACACTTTTTTGGCTTGGTCTCCCTGATATTTTATCCTGGCTCCGCCCTGGTTCTGCGGGTTTGGAATCACCCCCCCCCCCCCTCCCGTAACCCCGATTTTTTCAATAATAACTAGAAGCCCCTTCTTGTGATTTTCCTAGATCCGCCCCTGTAGATGCATGCTTAACAGGAAAAATATTTCCATATGAGTGGCATGATGTGACCTGTCACCATGCGTGTTTAACTTTGATTTGCTCATGTTTAGTCTGTTAATCGAAAGAAGAAAAAAATTCTTCTTAGAATTCTAGCATTACTTGTAGTTAGTAGGCTTATTGTTGATCGAAAAAAAAAAAATCTTTTTAGAATTCTAGCATTACTGTAGTTAGTAGACTTAGTAAGTATTATTGTTACGAAAGAATTGAACATTGATATGATTTTAGCGGTGTTTCAGCTGACGTGCGAGGTCACGTGACTTTATTTACATCGCCATTTTGTCTGTCAAATCCACTGTCGTCTGCTGAAGACTTTATTAGACTTACATACATTTGCATGTTGATATAAGATTATTTTTGTAAGATAATTATGCTGGAATCTTGCTGTGCCGTTGGTTGCCCTAATAGAAGTGTGCGGGGGAATAAAAAGACATTTTCTCGATTTTATCTGATCCTGACCGACATTCGAAGTGGGTTTCTGCTGTACGACCCAACGGCTTTCAACCTATGGCATAGGCCTTACATACTGGGATTTACAGCGAGCACTTTATATCAGGTAGGCCTATGTAGGCTTTGTCTGAGTATAACGAACAATCAGATGGCGTTAACGTTAAAGTTACTCTTCGTATACCCGGTGAAAATATAACTTACTTAAAGAAAATATGAAGACTCGGAAGCGAGCAAAAAACCTACAATCAGTAAAATTTGCTGAACTGGTACTGGTAAGGTTAGCATTTAGTAAGTTTGTTGTACGTGTGCTGTAACTGAGCTGTGTGAAGACGCGTGAAACGCAACGACGCCGCTCCCCTGCAAAATGGAGTCCAGTTGAGTTAAAGGTCACGTGATGAAATCCCGCTCTATCGGGCCTACCTAGCCCGAGATTTCTCTGACACACACACGCACAGGGCATCCATTTTCATTATCATTAAAAAAAATTGCGTTCAACGTAATTAATAAGTCTGAAGTATATTATTTGTATCATCACCATCAAAATTGAAGCTAGAGGATTCTCGAGCATTTCCCTGAATTGAGGAGTCATGCCGTGAACATGTTTGTAGGTAAAAAAATTCTATTTTTCTTACACTCAAAGTATTTGGAGAATAGATTGATTTCTATCCTAAGAATCTTATCAAATTTAAAATAACCGTACTTTAGATACCAAAATTTTTATATTGTATCTATACGGGGCTCAAGTCTAAATCAAACCCGACAACTGAAAAAAACATAAAATTTGAAACCAGGCAAACTACGTAATACATATGTACACCCTGCAAAGAAGACATGGCGACAACACGCAATTTGGTCTGTTTTGGAAAAATTCGGTGCCGCAAATAAGTTACCTTATTCAATTTGTATGTCATATTAATTTTTTTCATTAAAAACAAATAAAAAGTAAGATTTACTGGCGAAATTAGGTTATTTCAAATTAAGATTAGTGTTTGGGTTAAGGTTAGGTTTACTGTTTTTTTTTTATAATGTTTTTGAAAACACAAATATCAATGTCTTGTTTGCGGCATAAGCATTTTCCAATTCCATGATTCTGTGACTCGCTCAAAAGTTTGTAATCAAAAAGTAGAACAATTTTATCATCACTTTACCGGCATATTAAGCAATATAGAGTTCAATGTACAGGTTTACAATTTTGTTTTCAAAATATCAGGAACTCTGCAGGATTATCTGAACCTGGGTCCAAAGTTAGCAGTAGTACTAACGTTAGTAGCAATGTCAAAATAAAAATCCATAACGTTGCCATAAACATACCGGTTCTGCGAAACTGATATTCACTGTACGTACATGTATCTTCTTCCAGATATATACAGACCGCAAATAGGATGTAAAATTTTGCGGTTAAGTCATACATTTTTTAATTCAGTTTTAATACTTTTAAAAATCATTTCATTAATTTGTGATTCAACAACTATGTGTATTAAATTTAAATATGTATTTATTTTGTAGTTCAACTTCAAAGTGTATTGGTCCCTATGGTATGCATCACAGGTGTTCCTAACGTTATGGCAACCTATATGCTTACACTATATATATATTTATATATATATATAGTGTAAGCATATATCCTGGGTGGGTAGACACGCCAGTGCACCACAACTGGTTATCAAAAGGCCGTGGACATTGACTTGGTTGTCGATGTTATGTCTGTCCGTGCGTCGTGCCTGTGTTCGTCTGGGTCGATTAAGCGTTTCGTGATAGCATTTGTACTATCATGTTTAACACGCAGGCGACGACCCCGTCATTGTAATTGTGTGTTCAACTCTCTCTCTCTCTAGGTTGCCATAACGTTAGGAACACCTGTGGTATGCATGGGACAATTTCCATAGATATTTGATTTTTCTTTTCCAGTAACTGTCAGAGTAAGTAAAGAATACAATGCAATTTCGAAATTTTACCCCTTTGAGTTTAATTCGTCCAAAGTTGTAGTGACTTCGAATTTTAAAGAGGGAGGCTCATCTTTGTAAAATACAGTAAAAATGGGGGATACTATATTTTGACGTCACTTCCGGTTGTGAAGGCAAGATCCGATCCTCTGTCTGTTTGTACCACACAGTACAGCCAGACACTAGCATATACGTTGCGTGTGCAGGATTACATACACAGCGCATTACGTTACTGTGACGAGAAACTTATATGTTTTTTTCAATGCGCTTTTGTCAGAAAGCGAAAGTGAAATTTTAGTATTATAATACTACAATGATAGTCACCAAATGAAAATCACTGAGAAAAAAGAAAGAAGAAGATGAAAGCAAAAGTCAAAATAAACGATTTTACAGGGGCTCGAACTCGCGACATGATTTAAAAAAAAGTTGGATTCGTTGGCCGCAACTATCTGTGCCATCTCGTGAAGTGACCTACAATTGCGTTTTAAATAACTATATACCTTGCAATACGAGACAACGAATCGCGCAGCAAAATTTCAACCAATCAAAAAATTTGAAAGGAATTTTAAATATTGTGCACATATGACGATATCGCCTCTTTAAAAGATTGTATTTAATGGGATCTAGCCTAGGATATACTCCTATAGTATTATCATGGCACTTTTACTTTTGTTAGTTATTGACAGTATTTATATTTTCATGTGGAAATATTCAATGTTCGTGTTTTTTTCTTAAGAATAACACAATGATGTTTTTACTTTTCTTGGTTGGAGTCCTAGTCTCAGTAATATATTTTTTCTCGTTCAAAATTTGGAATCCTAGTCATACTCTCTGTTTTTATTTAGCCCATGTGGAGTCCTAGTTGTAATCGTAGTGCCTTTGATTTAAAATGATACATCATTGATGTTGTTTTAGGTCTATATTTTTTCTCTCCCCAGTCTGGTTTCATAGTTGTAATGAGTACGACTATGATTTTGAGTCTTACTGATACTTGAAAAGTTGCATTGGATTCTGCGCTTGTACCTGTCAATTTAGGAGCATCTCATATCTTCTGTTAACTTTTTGTAACCTGCAAGTTGCAACATTATTTAAGTTCATGCTGTAGGAGGTTAGAAAAAATGATTAGCTCCAAACCCCCTGAATTAATTTTGAAGTTTAAATTGATGTTTTGGGTTTTAATTCTTTCTAGTAACAATCATGTATCTTCTACCTTCTCATTATTTAAGTAAGTTTCAGACATTTTCATGTGTGGTATATACTAATTTTCAGTTTGCCGATCGCCAACATCTCAGTGTTGCAAAATTGACCATTAATATTCTCGTCTCAGTTTTAAGGTCAACATTGACTGGTCTCATTTTATTTTGTGATTTGGAGAAGTTATAATTAGTAAGCTTCATTTTTCTTTTTTTTCTTTTAAGTATTCATTCAGTTTTATGGGGATTAGAATCTTGAACATTTGCATGCAGTCCAAGGTTTGATAAATCCTTTGGCTGGATGCCAATATAAATACTTCTTCCCCTTTGTGTATTACACACAAGCAATTCATTGAGAGAGAACACCCATTCACACCAAAAATACAATATGTGCAAGACAATTCTTGTAAAGATGAGCCAGTCAAAGTGATGAATTTGATAGAATGCCAAATAAAGTTTCAATTGCTCAATTTTTTTGAGGAAATTCTTTTAAATGCTGTGAATATTGACTTGAAAACCTTTACTTTATGGAATGTACAGTAGCTCAGAATATTCACTGTACAAGTCGCTGGTAAAACTTTTTGTTGAACATGAGGAAATAAGCATCTTTTGTTGATTGGTTTGCCAAGGTTTATAACAACCCAATCAACTCCATTAGAATATTCAGTTCAAGCTCTACAACTTGTATTTAAGTACATGTAGGTGCATGTTCAGTCTTGGTCTCATGTATTACTGCTGTGCTACTCCCCCTTCCATGTCCCCAACTGAACAAATCTGTCAACGCCACTGCAAAATGCATGGTTGCATCAAGATCATTGTCTAAATAGTGTAACCAGAAGCACTGCAGAACTTTGGATTTGTTAGTATGTTTAATATTTCAGATTGTAGCTTCTGCTTTCCTGTAAAACTGGATATTGAAAGAAAGGATTATAGAAGTAGTGGTAAACTTATAAGGGTTTTTTTTTAGTGATTTGTATTATAGTCCATTAGACTTGCATGGAAGCGAAGATTTGACATTGATGTGCTTGATAGATTAAGAATTGAAATAGTGACTTTTGACTTGCTGACATTAAAAGTTTATCAATATCCACATTTTTATGTCACATTTTAATTCAAGTTTATGCCTTTTAAAAACACTGTTTTTATTATATAAAAATTTGAGAAAATCCAGTGAAAAAATGTATCATTGATTTTGAATTCTGTCAAAGAAGTAACTGTTAAGCAAAAGTTGAATTGCAAGGTGAGTAGTTTCCATTCATTTAATTTCTTTCCTAATTTTTTCAGATAACATGCAATGAGAGGGAAACAAAATTCAAAATGTCACTGATAACTGTTCAGATTGGGCAGTGTGGGAACCAAATAGGACATCAGCTCTTTGAGACTCTCATAGATGATATTCAACACAAAGATCAGTTATATGTTAAATCTGCTTCTGCATACAAGTCTGAATCACACAAGAGATTCTTTAGAGATAAAGATGAAGAAAATGTTTCCAATTATTCTGAGGCTAGAGCTGTCGCAGTCGATACGGAGGGAAAAGTCATTTATAATATTACAAATTTAGCTAAGAAATCTGGAAAATGGTGCTTTCCTGAGGGACAACAGTTTTCTCAGAAAAGGGGTGCTGGGAACAACTGGGCAGATGGGTTTTACAGGCATGGACCTGAAGCTGAGACACCTGTGCTTAATCTTCTTCAGACAGAATTGGAGAAATGTGATTATTTTGGAGGATTTTTGAGTCTGATGAGTATAGCAGGAGGCACTGGTTCAGGAGTGGGTACAAGACTGTCTCAAGTAATAAAAGATGCATTTCCAAAGGCATTTGTACTTAATGCTCTGATATGCCCGCATGGAGCAGGTGAGGTTATTGTTCAAAACTACAATGCAGTGCTGTCATTGGCCCATATATATGAGAATGCTGATGCTGTAATTGTTTTTCAAAATGATGTTGTGAAAACAATAGCACAAAATGTCTCTGAAAACCCTACAAAAGTGACATTCCTGGATATGAATAAAGTGATAGCTCATCAGTTAGGTCAGCTGCTCCAGCCCTCTTTCTCTAAGCTAAGATCTCATACCACTTGTTTTGGTGACTTGTTGGAGCATCTTGTTCCTCATCACGACTACAAACTACTGACACCATGTACAGTTCCTCAAAACTCTGAGGTGGCTTTATCGTTTTCTACGTTCAAGTGGCCACCTCTTATCAAAAGGGCGTATCAGATGCTGATTACAGGGAGAACCATTGAAGAGGGTATGTTTAAAATTGTGACTGAAGATTACATCTAGGATTTAGACTTTAAGCACTGATTGATAGCACTATGAATATTGACATCATCTTTATTTTTTTCCTTGGCATTAAACTGAAAATTTCATTGTCACAAATTATCCAAGTGAAGTCTTATGAAGGAAATATCTCTTAAGGTGTACTACTGTTTGATGCATTCCAAACATGTAAAGAATGCATATGTTATGTGGTAGATGATAGCCCACAATTTGTTTTTTTAATGGATTAAAAGCTTCTTGACTAGTGGACGCAAAACATTTATTATTGACTGGATTCAAAATAGAACCAGTGTTTAGGGTGGAACAGTATCCCCCATGAACCTCAATGATTTATCCAAGATACACATCCAAAATCCAAACATTTGTAGGCAAAAAATAACAAGTAGGGACCAGTGGCATAGCCAATCCAAGAGGAAATGCACTCGAGTTGATAAGTCATGCCCCCACCCCAAATTGCACACCATTGCTTGTAACATGACTTTTTCTATTTCCTTCAGTGAGACTTGCCCTCCTACAGTAAGTGAGATTTTTCACCCCTAAAAGGTTTACGCTGGCTATGCCACTGGGAAGACGGGTCACCAGGTATTATAGTCTTTTTCATATTTATCACCCTACATGTAAGTGTGAAATAAATGCTTACCACCTGCCTCAATGTATCTGACCAGAGTAAAGAATTATGTGGGGATTCTTCCTCTATTCCTTACTTCATGTGCAATCCATTTATTTATTCTTTTGTCTCCATTTCAAGGTTTATCGTGGCACAACTCTCCAGCGACAGCAAAGAACAAATGTCTCTCCAATTTACTCATCATCAGAGGAAAAGACAGCGACACAGTCGACACCTCTGCATTTCAAAATCACAGCTTTATCCATCTTGGATTCCAGGGTCTACAAGCTTTCAGGAGTGGATTCAGCCTCAACCTTTGAGGGGCTACGAAAAAAGCTGTTCCCTACTTAGTAACTGTCAGATGCCCATTTCATCTCTGGACGGTGTTGTTCAGAAAGCATGGGATATGTTTGCTATGAGGGCATACACACACTGGTATACTCGGTATGGAATGGCTGAGGATGAGTTTATTGACTGTTTTGCCAAAGTGGAACAAATTATAAGTAATTATAAATCTCTTTGACATGAAGGTGTAGTTATTATCCCCTCGCCAACGAAATTGGTGAAGAGAGGACATAACATCTGTATAGTATCTGTTCGTCGACATCCATTACTGTCCAAACTCATGCATTGATTAGCTACTGGGGATCAAAAGATTTATGCCACGGAAAGGAATTCCAACTATTTTTATGAAAAGAAATATAAATAAAGGAGATTCTTGCTTTGAAAGAACTTACAACAAATGCATTCCAGACTTAAATAGCACTTAAAATATTTGTTCTAGCGTGAAAAAAATTCAAACAATGGAGCTGACCACTCAGTAGAGTTTGTGTCTTGGGAATGAATAGGAAATAAACAATAAATCTTTGCTTAAATAGAGGAAATATAATAGACTTATGATCATTTCCAAATTAATTTGCAATGAATTTTCATTCTGATTCAGTTGATTGATCAGCTCTATCTGGTTTAAAAGGGAAAAGATGGAGCATGATTTTATTGGGAGTGTCAGATTAAAGTTAATGGTGGGTGGGGGGGGGGGGAGGGAGATCTGGTGCAATAGAGTTAGTGATGGTTATAATAAAGGTTGGAATGATGAGTTAGTTAAGAGTATATTCGGTAGATGAGTGGATGGCAAAAGGTGGGTTGGGGTTACGTGTATGGATGATGGTAATGGGGGCATGTTGAGGAATAGAGGATGGTAGGTGAAAGGAGGATGGCAGGTGAAAGGAGGATGGCAGGTGAAAGGAGGATGGCAGGTGAAAGGAGGATGGGAGGTGAAAGGAGGATGGGAGGTGAAAGGAGGATGGCAGGTGAAAGGAGGATGGCAGGTGAAAGGAGGATGGCAGGTGAAAGGAGGATGGCAGGTGAAAGGAGGATGGCAGGTGAAAGGAGGATGGCAGGTGAAAGGAGGATGGCAGGTGAAAGGAGGATGGCAGGTGAAAGGAGGAAGGCAGGTGAAAGGAGGATGGCAGGTGAAAGGAGGATGGCAGGTGAAAGGAGGATGGCAGGTAAGAGGATGGCAGGTGAAAGGAGGATGGCAGGTGAAAGGAGGATGGCAGGTGAAAGGAGGATGGCAGGTGAAAGGAGGAAGGCAGGTGAAAGGAGGATGGCAGGTGAAAGGAGGATGGCAGGTGAAAGGAGGATGGCAGGTGAAAGGAGGATGGCAGGTGAAAGGAGGATGGCAGGTGAAAGGAGGATGGCTGGTGAAAGGAGGATGGCAGGTGAAAGGAGGATGGCAGGTGAAAGGAGGATGGCAGGTGAAAGGAGGATGGCAGGTGAAAGGAGGATGGCAGGTGAAAGGAGGATGGCAGGTGAAAGGAGGATGGCAGGTGAAAGGAGGATGGCAGGTGAAAGGAGGATGGCAGGTGAAAGGAGGATGGCAGGTGAAAGGAGGATGGCAGGTGAAAGGAGGATGGCAGGTGAAAGGAGGATGGCAGGTGAAAGGAGGATGGCAGGTGAAAGGAGGATGGCAGGTGAAAGGAGGATGGCAGGTGAAAGGAGGATGGCAGGTGAAAGGAGGAAGGCAGGTGAAAGGAGGAAGGCAGGTGAAAGGAGGAAGGCAGGTGAAAGGAGGAAGGCAGGTGAAAGGAGGAAGGCAGGTGAAAGGAGGGAGGAAGGCAGGTGAAAGGAGGGCAGGTGAAAGGAGGAAGGAAGGCAGGTGAAAGGCAGGTGAAAGGGGGATGGCAGGTGAAAGGAGGGTGGCAGGTGAACGGAGGGTGGCAGCATGTGGGGCAGGGACAGCATGTGGGGCAGGGACAGCATGTGGGGCAGGGACAGCATGTGGGGCAGGGACAGCATGTGGGGGGACAGGGACAGCACGTGGGGGGACAGCACGTGGGGCGGGGACAGCACGTGGGGCAGGGACAGCACGTGGGGCGGGACAGCACGTGGGGCGGGACAGCACGTGGGGCTAGGGACAGCACGTGGGGGGGACAGCACGTGGGGGGACAGGGACAGCATGTGGGACAGCACGGGGGCGGGGACAGCACGTGGGGCGGGGACAGCACGTGGGGCGGGACAGCACGTGGGGCGGGGACAGCACGGGGGCGGGGACAGCACGTGGGGCGGGGACAGCACGTGGGGCGGGACAGCACGTGGGATGGCACGTGAGACAGGGTGGGATGGCACGTGAGACAGGGTGGGATGGCACGTGAGACAGGGTGGGATGGCGTGAGACAGGGTGGGATGGCACGTGAGACAGGGTGGGATGGCACGTGAGACAGGGTGGGATGGCACGTGAGACAGGGTGGGATGGCACGTGAGACAGGGTGGGATGGCACGTGAGACAGGGTGGGATGGCACGTGAGACAGGGTGGGATGGCACGTGAGACAGGGTGGGATGGCACGTGAGACAGGGTGGGATGGCACGTGAGACAGGGGGGATGGCACGTGAGACAGGGTGGGATGGCACGTGAGACAGGGTGGGATGGCACGTGAGACAGGGTGGGATGGCACGTGAGACAGGGTGGGATGGCACGTGAGACAGGGTGGGATGGCACGTGAGACAGGGTGGGATGGCACGTGAGACAGGGTGGGATGGCACGTGAGACAGGGTGGGATGGCACGTGAGACAGGGTGGGATGGCACGTGAGACAGGGTGGGATGGCACGTGAGACAGGGTGGGATGGCACGTGAGACAGGGTGGGATGGCATGAGACAGGGTGGGATGGCACGTGAGACAGGGTGGGATGGCACGTGAGACAGGGTGGGATGGCACGTGAGACAGGGTGGGATGGCACGTGAGACAGGTGGGATGGCACGTGAGACAGGGTGGGATGGCACGTGAGACAGGGTGGGATGGCACGTGAGACAGGGTGGGATGGCACGTGAGACAGGGTGGGATGGCACGTGAGACAGGGTGGGATGGCACGTGAGACAGGGTGGGATGTGGGTGGGATGGCACGTGAGACAGGGTGGGATGGCACGTGAGACAGGGTGGGATGGCATGTGAGACAGGGTGGGATGGCACGTGAGACAGGTGGGATGGCACGTGAGACAGGGTGGGATGGCACGTGAGACAGGGTGGGATGGCACGTGAGACAGGGTGGGATGGCACGATGGGGATGGCACGTGAGACAGGGTGGTATGGCACGTGAGACAGGGTGGTATGGCACGTGAGACAGGGTGGTATGGCACGTGAGACAGGGTGGTATGGCACGTGAGACAGGGTGGTATGGCACGTGAGAGACAGGGTGGTAGGCACGTGAGACAGGGGTGGTATGGCACGTGAGACAGGGGGTGGTATGGCACGTGAGACAGGGTGGTATGGCACGTGAGACATGGTGGTATGGCATGGTGGTATGGCATGTGAAACATGGTAGTGTCATAGCCTTAATGAGTCTGGGATGGCATGGGAGACAAAGAGTGTAATGAGATGTGAGACAGGATGGCATGTCGTCTGGATTTCAGGTCGGATGGCATATGGGACAGGGTGGGATAGCATGTGCAATAGGATGGAATTACGATGGTATTTGGAACAGGGTAGGATGGTACAGGGAGGGATGGGATGTGGGACAAAGTGGCATGGTATATGGGACAGGGAGGGATGACATGTGGTACAGGGTGGCATGGTATATGGGACAGGATGGCAAGGCATATTCATAAGTGTTCAGTTTTGACGAGTTCCCCACCCCACATCCAGAGAACAATGGGTTGTGTGGGACTGTATGTGTTTGAAGTATTCTTCAAAGAAGCAGTGGGTTAACACCTCCCAAAAGGACTTTTGTCTTCCTAGTTATATGCTTTTTTTCTAATTGTAAGGTAAAACTTCAATACAGTAACCATTTCTTAAGGCATGTATGATACAGGAAAAGAAGAAAACATGTTTTATTACCATAAAGTACAGGCAGAATTTTAAAACTTTTGTGGGCTTTAGTAGAAAAACATAAACTTAGGGGAAATCAATTGGAAATCATTGTAAACATTAGCTCACCCCAGCATAAGTACAATTCAAGGGGACATGAATTGGCCACAGGTTGTGACTATCAAGCCAAAGATATTGGGGTATGGTCCTCTCAGACAGAACAAAAATATAGAGTAAAGGGTCACAAAAGTAGCTTGGAAATGTGAAGATAGAAAATAAGCATATGTTCAATTTCTTGTATATTATCCGTTGAACGTATAACAAATTATGCCAGTATAAGTTTTACTATCTAAAACTATATAAAAAATCTGTTTTTACATTAAATGCACATAATGTCCTTTCTAATTCTCGACATAATCTTATAGATGATGATACAAGTTTTGCTTATTTAATCAATTCACTGTAGCAGGAGGTGAACAATAATAATTGGATCTATCTTTCGGGAAGCTGAATCATTCTAAATCTGTGAAGAAAATTGTAAGTGACAAAGAGTATTTTATTTTGGCTACAACAGAGATTAATAACTGATTCTAAAATATTTTAAAATCAAATTAAAGTCAATTTGTCTGGCAGCACTTGGTAGATAATGGCAAACAATTATTGACACAAGTAGACATAATAGTATGTATGTATATATGTAATTCTTTGAAGAGTAAGAAAACAAAACTGATCCATATTGAGAAGAAGTTTCATGTTACTTGCCATTAATACTGGCAAAAGCAGTGAAACAAGAAAAAATAAATTCAAACAATCTTCTGTAATTGAATTATGAAGCTGCCTAAAGTGAGGAAAGAATTTTTCCTTACAAATCAGAAAATTATAAAATTCCAGTAACAAGATATCTATTACAAAAATCACAAATGTTAATTTAAATAAAATACATTTTAAAACTGATGAAAAATAGTGTTGTATCTGTGGGTGGTTATAGATTGCATAAACAAACCTTAAGAAAACTAATTTTTTATTACATTTAACAAAAAAAATATATCTACAGCCATAATACCAATATCTAATGTAGGTTGCTTTTCATGTCATAAAACATTCAGAGATTAAAGGGGCTTTCAACCAAATAGTAAGGATTTTTTTCTTGAAAAAAGAATTTTGATAAAACAGCAGTTTTGATCAACATCATTCATCCTCTCTGTTACCATGGTCGGTTCCAGATATTTTCACCAATCACATCAATACGAATACAATTAAAAGTCAATGGGATAACAAAGCACATAAATACGAAAACATGTAAGTGTCAATGGGATAACATGCACAAACTTGAGTATTTTGGTCAGGAATTAGTACCAATGACAATATTCAGTAATGTTGCACACAAGAGAAGTATTCTATTCCACAAACCATAGAATTGTATAAGTTTTTGGTTGAGTACCCCTTTAATTTAGTTGCTAGGATGACAACAATCTGAACTGAAAGCAAATTAGGAACCAAAATACTAAACTCTTAACATACATTTAACTTAAATAAAAGAATTTAAACATGAAATTACTATAATTTAATGTTATATGATAGTCAAAATTTGATTCGTCTTCTAGATACTCTTTCCCCCAGGATGTCCCACACACTTGGATTCATTACTCAGTAAACTGGTTTAGCAAATTTACAGCTGAAAGTTATTGAAATATAACATTGATGATTAGTATCATCAATGAATTATTTTACATATTAAAAACATTTAACCACATGTATTCAAGTAATCTAAGATTGGGACCAGCATCAAAGTTTCATTATGTTATAACATCCACATACATCTGGAAATATGTAACAGATTTTGGGACAGAATGAGGTTATAACAACTGTAAAAAAAGTACAGATTTTATGTTTTACAATGGCTCATACTATTAAATCAACTGCTTGTTCTAAATTTGTCAATTTCAAGTCAACCGCTGGTTACAAATTTACATTTTATAATTTGTGCTACTTATACATCAGTTATGTACAATTATTGCTGAATCTGGGTTGGGAGAGGAAGACTACACTATGATAAGACACACACTACACTAACAATATCCACTGATTTTTCACAAATTCACAGCAGGAAGAAAGCCTAACTATGAAACTACGGATAACTTGAATATCAAATTTAGAGGCTGAGCATGTTCATCTTCTACGACCAACAAAAATGATGAAGAAATTATTCCATTATCTTTAACCCGAAGGAGAAATTCCAAATTTGTACAGAGATTTGTGTAGAATGACTGATATCACACTATAAAATGCCATGACAGATGCATATTCTCAATCCTTTGGGTACTGCCATGACAGATGCATATTCTCAAGCCTTTGGCTATTTCTTTGAAATGTTTGACAGATGCAATTCTCAATCCTTTGGGTAATTGTGGCTGCCATGACAGATGCAAAACCACTCTGTATGCATATTCTCAATCCTTTGAAGAGTTATAATTCTCAATCCTTTGGGTACTGCCAACAGAAGCAATTGCAGCTCACAATCTAAAGATGCATATTCTCAATCCTTTGGGTACTGCCATGACAGATGCATATTCTCAATCCTTTGGGTACTGCCATGACAGATGCATATTCTCAATCCTTTGGGTACTGCCATGACAGATGCATATTCTCAATCCTTTGGGTACTGGTTTTCCAATCAGTAAAATGCATATTTAAATTTATTTTCAATCCTTTGGGTACTGCCATGACAGATGCATACAGATATTCATGACAGATGCATATTCTCAAGCCTTTGGGTAACCAAGCACTGCCATGATATCACTCACATTCTGCCATGACAGACTTTTAAGTTTTTTTTGATGCAATTGTTTAAAACCATAATCATCCAGTTTGATAAAAAGGTTTCCAATCAGTAAAAATATTTTTTTTAAATTTCAATCAGAGTTATTCATGTAGAGAAACCAAGCACGTGATATCACTCATATTCTGCCTTATTCGATAACTATTTAGTTCCTAGTGTGCCTTTTCACATAAAACTAGACATGTCTAAATCACTTAACTTATTTTGTAATTGGTTTGTATTAAACTTCAAATTGTATTAACAAGAAACACACACAATAAATGATATTAAACCTGGGTTTTAAAAATGGTTTAAATATAGATTTATAAAATGGAAACAAAAGTACACACAGATTAAGTTTTATGACACAGGTGGCAAGAGTTGGTACTGTTAGTGATATTAGTGTAAGTTATGTTATCCATTAGGGAGAAAAAACACAAAAACTGGCTATGCATCCCAAAGTTTCCTTTTAAAAACATGATTATAAAGTCATTCTTATGAGGACAAAAACTAGTGGGCAGTTAAAAAAACTCATACTGGTAACAAGGAATCACCATAGAAGTATTTCAATGTTTTCACTGCTAGCTATTCTGGACATGGTATACAAGAAACCATGAAGGATACATGAAATCTTGTTCTCAAAAGAAAGAAAAAAATCAAATTGTAGATCTTCCAAGTGTCTTTATAACAAGTAGTGTTAAGAAGCATCAACAACAGTAGGAAATTACATCAGAGAATTCAAACTAAAATGTATATAACAAAACAAAAGCATTTAATAATGGTATGAAGAAGCAGAGTAAAAACATAAAACCCTATAGAACCAAACCCTGAAAACCACCTAAAAAAACCTCAGAAATATTTAGTTTCTTTCATGAAGGTAAGTGCAAGAAAAGTGACCTACAAACCTGGCATATTTTGAGATATTTGGAACACAATTTTGTAGTCTCACAGAGTACATATGTATTGTGTTGAAATCACTTTTTACCAATCATATTCATATATTTTAAAAGGAAACTTTGGTGGTATGTATAAAGTTACCAAGAGTGAAGTTTGATCTCATTTTCACCCCCATCCTTTCTTATCTCACATCCCTCTCCTTTGTACCACCTTTTCTTCTACAACTTATTTCCTATAACATTTCACTTCTCTCCATTCTTTCCTCCGTTTTCAAATAATCTCTTTCCTAACCTTTGCATCTGATTTACTTAACACCCTCTTAGCACGTTTTACTCTGACTGTCGCAGTGCCGGTAACCTCATTAAACCATCCCATTTCAATTATCAAGATGGCTGCTTGTTAGATTGTGGCAATAAGCCATCATCAAAATAATTGTACAATGAGTAACAAATTATTCTAATGGTAACAAATTATAATTGCACTTACCCTCCCCATTTAACAATACATTTTAAAGGATTAGTTCAGTGGTCAAGCAAGTTTATCTTATATGAAAGAGGACTTAAAGAGAACAAAATAGTGAAGAAACTACTTCAATATCATATTTGGTTAAGGGGATATTCAGGTTTAAAGCTCTTGTCTTATCTAAGTAGTAAAATGACTGGTGTAGTAAGTCTACTATGGAAAGTTGGCACCCCTTCCTCACATTCTTAGCAATTGTTAATGTGTTTTAAAGAAAATGTATTGAACATTTTTACTGAAAATAAATTGAACTTTTTTAGTGAAAATGTATTGAACTTTTTTAGTGAAAATGTATTGAACTTTTTTACTGAAAATGTATTGAAACTGAAAATGTATTGAACTTTTTTACTTAAAGTGTATTAAACTTTTTTAGTGAAAATGTATTAAAGCTTTTTTACTGTTTGAATGATTTTTCCTTGAACTTTTTTTAGGTGGTAAATTATAATTAACCTTACAAGATTCTGTTGTATTACTTTTCTGACATATCCAATGGTTGATAAGCCACAAAATATGATAGAATACATCAAGACTTTGAGGAATCTGAGGCTGTGATGTCACAAATAGTCTAAATTCTTTCATCCCTACACAAATGATACCAAACTTTAAACTTAGATATCTCCTTAACAGAACAAGGTAGTAGTTTCTTACCATTTTGTTTCTATTGAAGTCCTCTTTCATATATGATAGACTTGCTTGACCCCTGAACTTATCCTTTAATTAAAATAGTGTTAACTGTTAGTATATGTTTTCAAACAATATTCACTGACAAAACTTGAATGTTTAGTGGTCAGATATGTCTTTCTTGTATGATAGAGAGCTATAAAAGAAAAACACAACTGAATTAACTACATTTAAATTTTGTTCTATTTAGGAGATATTTAATTGAATTTAATTTTTAATGAAAATGAATGGGGTAGAAAATCTACTGTTGATGAGTGTCTTTACACCAGGGTTATCACAATTTGGATAAATCAAGTAGCGATAATAATGGCCAAAAAATATCACAATGTCTAAGTTAGGACCACTAATTTAGAATCACTACTTTGAAATATAGGGTTTGCAGTATGCAAAATTTCAAATTTTCCCATACAACTTGAAATCTTTAGGAAAGGAAGCATAAAATATCAGATTTTCCATAAAGTTTGTAGTAATTTGAATTTTTCTGACATTCTAGTTTCACATATTTTTTTTTTAATATGTAGTTTACATATGATAATGACATCACGATATGTTGGTCAGGGTATTATTAAAATCACAGAAAAAGCAATATCATCGTGATAATCAACATATCGTGACAGTCCTACCTCACACAATCACTTAGCATGGTTATATTACTTGTATACAAAATTAATTGAATTTATTTTACCAATTAGAAACAGTGGCTCAAAATTTCTATGTTGAGCAAAGCAGACACTTTACCAGATTCAGTTTTATTACTCTCCTCCTTAACCCAATTAAATAAAACATAAAACCTTTAAAAAAATCAATACAATTAAAAGGCTTTATAAGAAAGGAGTAAGGACATGATATCACAATTAGTGTGACCAGTCATTTATTTTCAAAAAGCAAATTCTGTCTTGGGGATAATCAAAAGAAACTTTTCGCATCTATCTCAAGACATTGTCCTTAAATTGTACAAATCCTTGGTTTGTCCTCATTTGGAATATTGTGTTCAATTCTGAAGTACATATTTGAAAAGGGATATTATTGGAAGGTGTTTAAAGGGGAGCAACAAAGCTGATTTTGGGATTACATTCTTTAAGTTTCTCGGAGCGCCTCAGGTTACTTAATCTGTCATTTTTAGAGGAGACGAGGTTGAGAGGTGATATGATGCAGGTATTCAAGGTTTGGACAATG
The DNA here is from genome assembly GCA_020152595.1 of Chiridota heheva. Classification (NCBI taxonomy): domain Eukaryota; kingdom Metazoa; phylum Echinodermata; class Holothuroidea; order Apodida; family Chiridotidae; genus Chiridota; species Chiridota heheva. Next base: position 422,889 of record JAIGNY010002796.1, on the reverse strand, counting down.
TAGACTTTTGCAAATGCTTTAACTTTCAAGCAAGCACTATCACCAGAGGAGATAGGTATAAAATTTACAAAGAGCACACACGCTTGGACATATGTAAACATTTCTTCAGCCAACGAGTTGTTAGTAATTGGAATGTTATAACCTGATTATGTTGTAGACGCAAAATCTCTCTTGCAGTTTAAAATGAAATATGACTTACAATGCCAACAAGGATCTTAAAGGATATATGGGCCAAGAGGCTTCCTTACCCTGGGCTGGAAGGCTTCCTTACCCTGGGTCGGAAGGCTTCCTTACCCTGGGCCAGAAGGCTTCCTTACCCTGGGCCCAAAGGTTTCCTTACCTTTGGCCGCAGAAGCCTGGAAATGAGTGGATGTGGATGTCCTGGTAAAAAAGGCAAAACTTTTAATTTACAAAATCACCTTAAAGAAAAAAGATTTTTAAAATATCTCCTTTGCTATTTTGCTTCTTTTAATGTCCTATTCCATATAACATAACATATATGACCACTGTGGATCAAATTCAGATTTCCCCAATTAAGAAGTTATTAACTGTAGGGAAATGAAAAATGTCCTAATAAATAAGTACTTATCATGTATGATTTTTTGGCAGCTCATTAATAATTTAATTAGAAATCACAACACAACTATGATGAACACATTTTTTTTTATCCACTTATCAATCCATATGTGCTATATACTTAAGTACCAGAAGAGCTTTGCTCAAAATAAAATATGTATCTCATATCAAAACTAATTTTTTTTAAACATATAAATTGTATTCCTTTCATGCATGTTGAATCAGTTTTCACTACCAATTTAGTGATGCACAAGTAATACATATCACAACACAAACATTGTGGCAAGATTTCAGTCTTATTCCCTAATAACCTATTAATTTTAGGCTACATATATTACCTTACAGCATCAATAACATACCTTGAAGTAGTAGAGGAATTATATTAGCTACAGTGAAAAACTGACTTTTAGTCTTTATTTATTTCCAGACATTTGTTTTCTTATAATTTCTAGGCTTCATCATTTAATATATGCAAATCTATGTCATTTGATTTAGTTTTCCATTTTCTTATGCATTCTAATTGTTTTCAAACCCATGGAACAATTTTTCAAACAACAGCAGTAAGTGAAAAAAGTCTGGGAATTCTGATCAGCCATAAGTAAGAGTACACCCTTCAGACTGGCCAACCTGGAATATAAGGCTTTTCCAAATCATGATGAGCAATAAAAAAACACACATTCTAAACTGTAACTAGACCTTCAATCTCGGTTTTAAATCATTAGCGTTTAATCAATTAACTGTTTTTCAAACAAATTTCAAGCTGTTATTCAAACTTAGCAATATTTTGACAAGGGTATACTCAGACTAATCTAAGGAGTGTTAATAAATATGAGGGGTGTTACTGCAAGTTATGCTACCACCTTGCCAGACAAATTTTTGAAGTTTACCAATGTGAGAACAAAAGATTAATAAACCCTCCGGCATTGAGAATTTTTGGAGATGTCATATAGATGTACGTACTTGGGAGAAAGAGAAGGGGAGGGGGGAGAGGGGCAATCCTTTTAGGGACTATCACTCTTTGTGGTTTTGTATCTTTCCTGGAAATTGTATCATGATCTCTATGGCTACTAGCCCTTCCTCCTTTTGCTAGGTCCACTATTTCTTTTGTCCAATATTCTCTTCAATTCAAGTGGACTACTCATATATCCCAGTCTTGTCTCACTTTACATCACCTAAGGGTATGGTAAAGGTATAAAAATAAGTTTTTGTGAGATTCTTTGCTGTTTTTATGCTTTACAGCATTTTGAATAATACACTACCAAATGCTTTTATTAGGTGTCCTTCACATAGAATATAATATAATAGTCTAACAAGACCTCACATTGACGAGCATTTACTTAAACTATAATTGGGGTATGCCCCAGATTACAAAAATATAAAAGACTAAAATCAGAGTTGGTGGTATTTGCAAATGAATATAGAGACCTAATATCATACACTAACATATTTCCTTCAATGATTAGGCCTGAAAAGCTGTCAAATAGTCAATTTCACCAAGTTCAATTTTGTTTGTTTGTAGAATGAGTTGCTGTGTTTCATTATTTTCAGTAGTGTTCCCAGCAATCTATCTAACCCTACTCTAGATGTCACTAGTTTTTCAAGTACCGTCAGTTGATGGAATGATGCAACTTTATATACAGTGGCTCAGTAAACCTTCATTTCACACTAGGTACTGTTTGAGAAATTTTGAAAAAGTTCTTGTCTGAGTAATATATTTACTTGAGTTGATCGTGCCTACTCTACCCTGATTCAAACCCCAACACATTCATAAATTACTCAAATAATAGACAATGAGGATGAAGCAGTGAAAGTGGTGGTATAAATTGCTCTAAACTCGAGGTAGAAGATGCACTTGTTTGACATCACAACAGACTAATAAGTAACAAAAACATTACTGGGAACCTCGATTGTTAAAACCTTCATAATGTTCCGTTTCACTGGTCTGTGTACAACATCACCTATAAATAAAACAGAGAAATGAGCATTGATTTAATACCTCTTCAAAAATGGAAGATACAACAAGCAAACATGATTTTCATTGGTCTGTTGAATAAATGAAACAAACAAAATGAGTCTTAATTAAACCAGACATCGCAAACGAAATACATCCCCTTGCCACTAATAACATGCTTTCCACCTTCTGTCACAACTGCCATTCCACCATCTGTTCTGCATGGTGTCCCATCCTATATCCCTTCCTACAGGAAATCATACATGAAATCCAGATTTCATTCCACATTACCCGTATGCCATCACACCTGTCATCAAGATGACATCCCATTATATACTTGCCACCCTGTCCCATATACCATGCCACCCTGTCCCATATACCATGCCACCCTGTCCCACATGTCATCTCTCCAAGTCCCATTAACCATGCCACTTTGTCCTACATCCCATCCTTCCCTGTATCATGTCCCCTCCTACCCTGTCCCATGCCATCCTTCCATGTACCCACCCCACCCTGTCCTACAGGCCATTCCATCTTATCCAACCCTGTCTCCATATGCCATCCACCTGAAATCCAGACATACCTAACATCCCCCATTCACCTAACATCTTTCCATTCACCTACTACCCCAACCCACCTTTTGCCATCCACTCATCTATCAAATATACTCTTAACCAACTCATCATTTAGACCTTGACTTTAACCTTCCCTCAATCCATTGCATTTACCCCCACCCCAGCCTTAACTTAAATCTGACACTTCCAATAGAAACATGCTCATATTTTTTCCCTTATAAAACCAGATAAGGCTGATCCATCTACCAAATCAGAATGAAAATTCAGTACAGATTAATTTGCAGATTATCATCAGTCTAGTATGTGTCCAAGCTATTCAAGCAAAGACTTAAATTGCTTTTTTGCTATTCATTCCCAAGACACTTTCTTATAAATTCCATTCAGTCATCAGCTCTTTTATTCCACTTTTTTCATCCCAGAACAATTCCTTTAATTGCTGCTATTTAAGTCTAGAAATGCATTTGTTCTCCTTTATATGAATTTCTTTTCATAAAAATAAATGGAATTCCTTTCCTGGGGCAGCAATCTTTTGTTACCCAGTAGCTGAACAATGCATGAGGCTGGATGGACAATAGATACGGATGGACGAACAGACAAATGGTAAAGATTTTATATCTCTTCACCAACTTCATTGACGAGGGGATAATAACTGACTGAAACTAAAGACACAACAATCAAACATGTTTCCAAATTGACATATTCATTTTCATTACATGATAAATGGTGACAACATTTTCCAACTGTAATGTGTTTCAGTGTACTGTTTATGTTGTCACTAGCTGCTGAATAGAGCTTTGATATAAGTGAATTTAAACAAATGTGGAAGTTCAAGATTAAATCTCAGGTTTGAGGTTGATCTAAGAGTTATGACAACTTGATGTTATGCATTTTTTCTTTTCTCAGTTGTTGACTGGAATAGTTTGCTGACCACCCACATAACACTATAGTCAAAATAAACATATAATTTTTTTACTAACTCCTGGCATCTTTGATTTTGTTTAGTCTTTCTGAACTTTTTACAACAGTAAATTTTGTGAATTTTTTTCAGTAGTGATGCCTGGTTGGGCTTTCCATGGGTGATCAATCCTTTTTGGCCCATTGTCTTGTTATGCTATATATGTCAAATTATCACAATAAGACCTTTTGCTAACTTCCTTATTAATTAATTAACTAATTTATCTATTTATAGGTATTCTCTGATGACAAGTTATTTGACGTTTATGATTAAAACGACATTGATCTTTCAGGGACGTTTTCCAGCCATGTGTATGTTAATACAATTCTCTGCAAAAATTACAGTGAGTGTCATAATCACATTGTACTTTTTATTTCTTTTTAGTCAGATAGAGGTAACATTAGCTAAAATCTATTTGGAAAATTGCAAAAAGCCAAAACTTTTGTCAAAACTGATTCAAAATTGAATCCTCTCTTGCTTTTTCTAATTTTATGTCATACTGCAAATTTGTGGTGTTTAAAGAGGCAGACCTCTCTATTTTTGTACATTTGCATTTTTTTAAACTTCCAAAATTCCTTTGCGAAGAGCAGCAAATTCTGGTAAAATTTAGTTTTACTCAACATCTTAATCAATACCATATTTTTAATAATTAAACACATCAATAATCTACCATTTGATTCAATTTCTTTAACATTACTTGTAAGTTAGCGATTCACTCAGGCAACATCTATAGCAACAGTTTAACCAAAAATGTATTATCTTTGTTGTGCTTTTTGAAATCTAAAAGTTTGACAAGTAGAATTTCTTAAAGACATTTCCGGCAGGAATAGAGTTTATGAGGTTTCTACCCCGTTTCAAAAGGAAGTTTGCCAGTCCTAATCCCAGGCTGTTTTTGATGAAATTTTGAGGTGCTTTTGCAGGTGCTTGCAATGGTACACAAACATTTTATGGTGATGACAATGCCCCCCCCACCCTGATTTACATTTTACAGTTATGACAATTTCCCCCCTCCCCCCCAATGTCTTGATAGACTGACCATAGCAATGCCCTCCATAACTTTAACTATCAAAAATGTTTTATTTAGAAATGCAAACCTACCTAGAAGAACAAATTAAAAAGGAAGCTGGGGTCACGATGAGCTGGATGTATTAGCAGATGCAGCTTGGGTCTGCACTGTCACGTCGTTGATAATCATCTGAGCAATCTGCAGAGCCATCTGCTCTTTGGCCTGGGAACCGATGAAAAAACAAATATAAACTATATGAATATTTAAAAGCAAGTAGGCATTTTGGGAAGCTATAATTTTCAATCACTAGATAATGTTTATAAATTATTTCAGGATGCAAGTATTGGTAGCCTAGAATAGAATGAAATGGTACAGCTACATCCATGATGTACTTTCAGGTTCATGGTGTTTAGTGGCATCATGGAATGTCCACACGTCTCAGGTCAATAGTGTTAGAGAGGTTTTAACTCAAATCTAGAAAACTGAAGGTGAAAATGAAATATTAGGAGCTGGATTTCCTAAGGGTAACACAAGTCCTGATTTCACAAACTATGATATAAGGAAATTATAATTCTAAAACCTGAAAGAAAACCTTTCATTCTCCCAAATATATATTATGTGTAATCAAGCATGAAGCTGCACACACACACAGAAATATTCACATTTCTGGAGCAAATAGCTGTTCAGTAGATAAGAATAAAAGATGACCCAAAATTAAGGATAATCAGATTAAGCCTGCTTATTGCCTGCACTGTTAGACAAGTAACTGATAGACCTGCAATATCATTCATTCGGAAAAATACTTCCTCACAAAAACCTTTTTTCATTTCTAACAGCTATTGAGTGATCATCTCATACTTTATAACAAATAATTCCAGGAAAAGGATATTCATATCTCACCTTGGCTTCTTCTTTGTTCACCAGCTTCTTCAGGGAAAATCTTGAGCCTACAAAGTATAAAAACAATAATTGATTACGCTTTACCCATTCACATTCATTACTCCAAGATAAAACCCACTTTTGAGTTTGTGCATAAAAACTTCAGGAATAAAGGAGCACTATACTTAAAAGTGAGGGCGCTCGTTTTTGCAAATTTCGCAGATATATTATCCACAACAGATCCATAAACTTCAAGCCTCCATAGTTTACAGACAACAGAAGGGCAAAGGTCATTTAAATATTCATATTAACCAGAAAATTACTGTACCCTTGCATGCTAGATATGCAGTCCATTTTTTTTGAGACCCCTAAAAATATGCCCAAACTTTTCGGTCTAGTGTTCTTTTAAAGTACACAAAGTAATACCATAAAAATATAATGTAGATAATAAGATGCAACCATTATCTCTGTACTGTCAAAATATCAAACAAAACCATATTATTCATTAAGATAAGCTCAGCAGAATCTACTAATTGAAAAAAAAAAAATCCCTTTTCCTTTAAATAAATCAGTGATGAATTACTATGCTTTGTGTACAATTCCATTATGCCAAGCAAGAAGACAATAACTGGAAAGACATAAAAATTAAGAGGGAAAAAAATTGTTTAACAAACCTGCGGAACGTTTTTGTAATGATTCTGGATCTGGTTCAAATCCGGAAACAAACTGGCCCAGAGAATCCATCTTTCCAAAAGATGCAATGCTCCTACAAAATAAGATATAAAACCTTCCTTTGTTAACATTTATAGAGCTGTAAACATTTAGGGATTTTTGTATATGTGTACACACCAAAAAATGTGAGCGTGTATCGTTTACACGTGTTTAGTACTTTCAATTTTCAGAAGTACACCAAAATTGCTCTAATTTACGATGCCAAGGTAAAAAATCGCGCAAACAGTAAGGCAAAAGTATTGACTCCATTGCCTAAATAGATGCTGGAATTTTGCTTTTCAGATCGTGAAAAGTTTATTTCTATAGTATAAATCATCATTTTAATAAAAAATGTACATGGAAATTCAATTTATAAAAAAACAGAAAACTTTCCTTTAAATGTCATTTAATCTCAACATCGTGTAACTTTTTGCCATTTTTTTTTTTCGCTAGGGCTTACGCTGTGAAAATCTTGCATACTGTGATACCTCGCTGTACAAAATTTTAAAATTGCCACCACCCTGGAAGTATTGCTCATAATATCGGTTTCTGGAAAAAATGACTGTCATGTTTGCTAAGCTGCAGAATTTCAGCTCTGTTAAAACCTTCGTTTATTTTCCAATGTATTTTTTTTCTTGCAAAATTTATTTGACTCTGGCAATATTTACATGTACTGAATAAAGTATTTTGACTGTGTGTTTTTGTGTCAATTTAACAGCTTGTAAAACATGTCTTGATTGAGTGGAATTAAACCCTTATCTTATGGCCTATTTTTAGTTTCATTACTTCACTGTTTATTGCTGCAAATTCGCGGTACATTTCACAACTTACTCGGATTTCTGATTAATTAAAGTGAAAATATCCCCATTCATAGGTGATTACTGCACATTTGTGATTCTCGCATTTAAAAAGGATTATGCTAATCGGTTTTACAGTTTGTAAAATTTATTCATTGATTGGAATTTAATTAACCGAATGTGAATGTGTGATTTGAATCATGAATCATATTGAATTTCAACGGCAAGACTTGACTATGAAAAATTGATTACTCACAATTCAATGATTAGTAAACGTTTAGTGCATTTGCGAACGACGGTCACAGCTCTAATAACATTATACTCTTGATAAGCACTTGATCTATTTTAGAATATTGCAAACTATTTTTCATTTTGGTGCTTTACAAATGTCACTGATTGAATACATCTTATGAACCATTTTTTGCCCAATCAATATGCAGTGATTTTGCAACAGCTCTGAAATATCCCACACTGCCAATCAATGCTAAACAACATTTCAATCCATGACATTTTCAACCCATGACCTGCTCAAACAGCAACATCATATGTAAAAACATGTAGAGCACCAACAAGCCACAAAAGCAAGGTACCTAGCAGTAAATATTTTGTCTCTGATCAATTTCAAGCAATGGTTGTATCTATATCTGTCCAAAACCTTTAGGTATCGACATTTTCAACCCATGACCTGCTCAAACAGCAACATCATATGTAAAAACATGTAGAGCACCACAAGCCACAAAAGCAAGGTACATAGCAGTAAATATTTTGTCTCTGATCAATTTCAAGTAATGGTTGTATCTATATCTGTCCAAAACCTTTAGGTATCAGCATTCTGTAATATTGATAAAAGGGATTGAGGTGTAGTGGTGACCTAGGTGTAGTGGTGACCTTATGTGCCAGTGTTCTTTGATACTGGTTTACATTCAATGCTAACCATCCATATTTCAGCTCCCTAGTAATATTTACTTTCCCCACTAACTACTTCATTAAAATACATTTCTAACCAAAAATCCTTTTGTTTCATTAAGAAAGTATACAATTACAAGGTGGCTTGTTTAAACTTATTCAATGTCCTGAGGTTGAATTATTTGCTCTCAGCTTAGAGAGAAATTAGACAGTTGGATAAAATGGTTAAACATAGCTAACATAAACTGTTCTCAAAAGCAATATTTATTTTAAAACAGTTCTTGTTCTGTTTCCTCCTGTACACCTATAAATCATGATATAGTGGTGAAGGGGGAAAAGTTCTTCATTTATTTTATAATAATGATATATAACTCTTGAATTTTTTTAGATTAATTTTTTTATCCTAGGGTCTAAAAGACATTACTATTCTCTTAATGTAGCAGATCTAGCTTAATATTCTCTGTTTACTGCCCATATGAAATAACAATGTTATATGCCTCCAAAACCCAACATGATATTAAATATTGATAATAATAAACTAGTAATTAATTAGTAATCCTTCTTACCCGGAATTTGATCGTTGCCATAATGAATCTGGATTGAACTGCATTGGATCTATGGACATGTCACTTTGTAGCAGTTTCTTAACACTTCCCTCTGCTAGCAGCGTATTTCTGTGCTGAAGCTTTGGTGGATCGGTTGATTTTGTTACCCCTGTGACGTCTTCTATCGAAGAGGCTTTACTCTCAGAGCGGATGGAATTTAAGAGTTCGGACAGAAATTGATAGTGCAGCTGGCTTTGCAGAAACCCTGGAAAGTATACCTAGAAATTCAGAATTATGAACAAATTTAAGCATAATCCTCACAATTTCAAGTGTATCAAATTTCCTCCTGACTGTAAAACCTACCAAACAGTTTATCTGTAATCCAATTCTTTTTATCTTCTAATCAATTCTCTAACTTGTTTTAAAGTAACCAGCACTTCAACTTTGGATAAAAAAATTAAAGAGTCATTTTTCATATCTAAGAATTGTATGATAATGACATACAGTTCTTTCCTAGCAATATCAACTTACAAAGAATTGTATAATAATGACATACAGTTCTTTCTAGCAATATCAACCTACAAAGATTTGTATGATAATGACATACAGTTCTTTCCTAGCAATATCAACTTACAAAGAATTGTTAATAACGACATACAGTTCTTTCCTAGCAATATCAACTTAATCAACTAGTATGCATACTGGTTGCCCAAATTTGAAGTGATATTCTAATTCCTATTTTGAATGCTACATACAATACTATAAATTATTCACAACAGCTTAAAAGTTTCACCAACAATTCATCAGTGCGCCATCTGATTTACAAGATTGCACACGTACTCCCACTTCCAGACTTTCTTTCTATCATATACATTTGTATTGATGCATCAAAATATCATTCTGCTAAAATACTTTTGAAGCTTGTTGAGTGGTATACAGTTTCTTTTTTCCAAGAGAATAGGAAGTGACATCATTAACTCATTTTTCATGCAGTAACAATTTAATCGCTTTCATTTGTAAATCATAACACTGTAGTAAACTAATAAAAATGATGACTATTCAGGCCATCTTTGCAGCATTGTCTGTTTATATAACACAAGTAACATAGATAGATAAGAAGAGGACAAGTATTTTTCATTCAAATAAAAGCATACCTAAATACAGTTTATATATTGAAACACTGGTATCCAAGACAAAAAAAAAAAAAAAGAGTATGTACAATTTTGTTGGGTTAGGTTTGCATCAAACAATAATTTTCAAAAGACAGCTTAACTCACGGATTCTAATGTGTTGAAAGCTTGTCGCATGGGAACCTCAAAGCAATCTGGCAGAGGGCCTCCCTCTCTGCAGATATTGCTCTCCACTGAGAATCGTGTCTCGTTGTTAAAACCAAGTGGGTGAAGGGCTTGCAGTGAGAAGTACCTGCAGAAGAATCAAAGCTTTAGGTGTCAAACAGTTACATACCTTTTAGGCTGAGATCAGTTATAATACTGTTAGTGTTGTAAATCCTTAGTGAACATGAAAGCAACCTTTGAAGCTCAAGTGCAAAAAGGTTTTAAAAGTCTGGTGACTTAAAATATCAGCAAATACATAGAGGAGACATAATGAGTCACAAATCCCAGTGAATTGACTATTTGAAGGCTTTTTTAGTTCTCCGGCCCAATTATTTAAGAAAATATGCAAATTTGTGATGTCATTAGTTCTCTCTTTTTGTATGTTAAATGTGGTATTTTTTAATAGTGCTTTGAAGGAGTAATCTCTCTCCAACCTAGAATATCTTCAACTTGATCACACGCAATGAACATTTTGATGGTAAAGCGGAATTACTGTAGACAATATGCACGTATCACTACTTAAAAATTATCCTACTCCAAATCAAAATATTATTATTTTGGTCAGAATCAATTGCTATCTTTCAGAAAACTTGTGTGATAATAAAATAGGTGTGTCCAGCCATCACTCATACTACTCAAGTGGTAAGACAATTATATAATTAGTAATAAATTGAGAAACCTAGCATTCTAGGAGTTGCCCATTCTAGATTTCTTGCAGTTTTCATAGTAGTAATAAATTATACTTAATGTTGCTTTTATCTGTCCATAGACTAAGGAATCCCATAATAAATTGTATTTTCATGAGGTACAATTGCATGATACAGATGAACTTGCTAGTCATGTACTCCTGCATCATAAAGATAAACTTACTGATAAGAACTCACCAGTGCATCATAAAGAAACGCTTACTCTCACCATTGTATCATACAGAAATATCAACTGAACACGCACCATTGCATCATACAGATAAACTTATTGATCATAACACAACATTGCATCTTACAGATAAATCTACTGATCATAACGCAACATTGCATCATACAGATAAACTTACTGATCATAACGCAACATTGCATCCTACAGATAAACTTACTGATCATAACGCAACATTGCATCCTACAGATAAACTTACTGATCATAACGCAACATTGCATCATACAGATAAATCTACTGATCATAACGCAACATTGCATCATACAGATAAACTTACTGATCATAACGCAACATTGCATCCTACAGATAAACTTACTGATCATAACGCAACATTGCATCCTACAGATAAATCTACTGATCATAACACAACATTGCATCATACAGATAAACTTACTGATCATAAAGCAACATTGCATCATACAGATAAATCTACTGATCATAACGCAACATTGCATCATACAGATAAACTTACTGATCATAACGCAACATTGCATCATACAGATAAACCTACTGATCATAAAGCAACATTGCATCATACAGATAAATCTACTGATCATAACGCAACATTGCATCCTACAGATAAATCTACTGATCATAACGCAACATTGCATCATACAGATAAACTTACTGATCATAACGCAACATTGCATCCTACAGATAAACTTACTGATCATAACGCAACATTGCATCATACAGATAAACCTACTGATCATAAAGCAACATTGCATCATACAGATAAATCTACTGATCATAACGCAACATTGCATCCTACAGATAAATCTACTGATCATAACGCAACATTGCATCATACAGATAAACTTACTGATCATAATGCAACATTGCATCCTACAGATAAACTTACTGATCATAACGCAACATTGCATCATACAGATAAACTTACTGATCATAACGCAACATTGCATCCTACAGATAAATCTACTGATCATAACGCAACATTGCATCATACAGATAAACTTACTGATCATAACGCAACATTGCATCCTACAGATAAACTTACTGATCATAACGCAACATTGCATCATACAGATAAACTTACTGATCATAACGCAACATTGCATCCTACAGATAAACTTACTGATCATAACGCAACATTGCATCCTACAGATAAACTTACTGATCATAACGCAACATTGCATCCTACAGATAAATCTACTGATCATAACGCAACATTGCATCATACAGATAAACCTACTGATCATAAAGCAACATTGCATCATACAGATAAACCTACTGATCATAAAGCAACATTGCATCACACAGATAAATCTACTGATCATAAAGCAACATTGCATCCTACAGATAAACTTACTGATCATAACACAACATTGCATCATACAGATAAACCTACTGATCATAAAGCAACATTGCATCATACAGATAAACCTACTGATCATAAAGCAACATTGCATCATACAAATAAACTTACTGATCATAAAGCAACATTGCATCCTACAGATAAACTTACTGATCATAACGCAACATTGCATCCTACAGATAAACTTACTGATCATAACACAACATTGCATCATACAGATAAACCTACTGATCATAACACAACATTGCATCATACAGATAAACCTACTGATCATAAAGCAACATTGCATCATACAGATAAACTTACTGATCATAACACAACATTGCATCATACAGATTAACCTACTGATCATAACACAACATTGCATCATACAGATAAACTTACTGATCATAAAGCAACATTGCATCATACAGATAAACCTACTGATCATAAAGCAACATTGCATCATACAGATAAACTTACTGATCATAACGCAACATTGCATCATACAGATAAACTTACTGATCATAAAGCAACATTGCATCCTACAGATAAAGCTACTGATCATAACGCAACATTGCATCACACAGATAAACCTACTGATCATAAAGCAACATTGCATCATACAGATAAACTTACTGATCATAACGCAACATTGCATCCTACAGATAAACTTACTGATCATAACACTACATTACATCATACAGATAAAACTTACTGATCATAACATTGCATCACACAGATAAAGTTACTGAACATTAAGCACCATTGTATCACAAAGATAAACTCACTGATCATAAATCATCATGAGGATAACAGTTTTAGCCTCACTGATCATAAACCACTTTTACATCAAGGGGATAAAGCTTACAGATCATAAAGCACCAGTACATCATAAAAATAAACTTACTGATCATAAAACCATTGCATCATAATGATAAACTTTCTGTTGATAAAACACCATTGCATCAAAGATATACTTATTGATCAAAAATCACCATTACATAATAAAGATGAACTTTCTGAATGTGACAAATTACTTTGTCACACAGATATCCTAATGGATCATACAGAAATATTAGCTCATCATATAGCACCATTACATCATACAGATATGCTTAATGATCACAAACCACTTTTGCATCAAAAGGATCAAACATACTGATCACAAAGCACCATTACATCATACAGATATGCATAATGATCATAAACCACTTTTGCATCAAAGAATCAAACTTACTGATTATGAAGCACCATTACATCATACAGATATGTTTAATGATCATAAACCACTTTTGCATCAAAAGGATCAAACTTACTTATCTTAAAGCACCATTACATCATACAGATATGCTAAATGATCATAAACCACTTTTGCATCAAAGGGATCAATCATACTAATCATAAAGCACCATTACATCATACAGATATGCTTAATGATCATAAACCACTTTTAAATCAAAAGGATCAAACTTACTTATCTTAAAGCACCATTACATCATACAGATATGCTAAATGATCATAAACCACTTTTGCATCAAAGGGATCAATCATACTGATCATAAAGCACCATTACATCATACAGATATGCTTAATGATCATAAACCACTTTTAAATCAAAAGGATCAAACTTACTGATCATAAAGCACCATAGCATCATCCTGAGCTTGCTGAGGATCATATTGACCTTGTTGTGATACGAAATGCTGACGAAAATTTGTAGCTGCCAACCAAAACTGTAGTAAATGAATTGCACCTTCGTGTTCTAAGTACTGTAGAAGAGATTGAATATAAAGTAGTATGCTTCTTGCAAATGGTCAGTACAAAAGGGCCAAAATCCTCTGACTGATCTCAAGTCTTCAGCGTCTTTCTCACACGTACATACGCTCATTAATATAAATAAAATTATCTCACAATTGTTGCTACATTGTGAATTCTTATTATGCCTTCTCCATTTTATTAATAATTGTCATCCTATGAATTAATCGGCTGAATTCTTTTTCATCTAATCCATAATAAATTTACCAGCCGGACAAGGACAGCATGCTCGACTATTCAAAGCTAGCATAGAGAATGGGCTTTTTGAGGTAAGTATATGCAGAAAATGCAGCTAGTAGAGGCAGATTATTTCACATTACTTGAGCTTTGAATGAGGCACTTACCTTTTTCTTTGCTTAAGATTTTTTACAACTACAGGCTTCAAAATATCTTGGGAGTTATCCCAGGTATTTTGAGACAATGAAAGTTCAGGTTTATGACCTCACCCAGTACCTCAGAAAAGACATTTACCAACCAAACTATCCTCTATTCATCTTAAACCATTCTTGAAAATGGACAAAAAATTATGTTATTTTTCATTATATAATTCACCCCTACCTCCCTCCCCAACCCATACCTTCCCCAACCCCTAGACATTCCCAGAACTACATCCTGGATTGTACTCCAACTTTTAATTTAAGAAAATGTGTGTGTCAAGCAGCATGAAAAATGTGTAAGTGTAAAAAAACAGTAAAGCAAAATTATGTAAAACAATATTGCTTAATAGTAGAGTCAATATACCACGTAACCCCAAAAAAATTGCAAGAAAAGGTTTTTTTGCATTTTTTGGTACTATTTGACCTGGAGATTAACATACTAAAAGTTGGCAAAAATTTGATTGCCGGAAAGGGTCTAAATATGACGTCATACAAAATGGCTGCCAAAATGTAATAAAATGCTTAAATTCAATGATTTGCATACGGTTTCTGGCATCTTTAAGTATGAAATCACGTTTAAGGCATCAGTATCTCACATGATTGTTAATTTTTCAATCTGACTAATGTACCTGTGTGACGTTATGCTGTGATAGTGTCATCTATGACGTCATCTATGACGCCCTATGACGCCATTATGTCATGTATTTTTCTTAATATCATGATTCTTTCACTGTGATGCCCTGGATGAGCTTTGGTTTTAATGGCTAACTTTTTGTCATCTATTTGTGTTCATTGCAATATAGATTTTAACATCATCAACCACTTAATGAATTGATATCGACATTTAATGTTTTCCTTATGCAGTTATAGATTAGAAAACATAAATGCACATATTGGTTTGTTTGGTAATTTCTAGTGTTTCAGCTGACCAACTGGCGTTATCCTTACTATATTACCTTTACAGTCATATGCAGCCTTCATTACCATCATCATCTGATACTGGGTTGAGAGATATATTATCACAAGTGTCTTCTTGACAAGGTCCACAGGCTGGGGTACATTCAAGGCCATGTTTTTTGCAGCTACATTTGAGTGTGCGGCAACCTGTCGAGCAGTTGCAGTGTATCATTTTCAACAAACTTTCAAGAGCAGGGCTTTTGTCCATCATGAGTGGAATCAGTTGACCCCCCTGCTCACTCCAACCCCAGTCTGTAGGATCCATGCCACCATCCGTACACATCTACATCATAACTGGAAGATATACCCCCCGTGAGTGAAGTTTTGTGGCTGATGTTGTTGGGGGCAGCCTTTCGGGTGCCACAAAAGTCTTTGCTGTGGCCACTTTTTTGCAAAGGAAGCTGTAGCGCAATAATGCCAGAGAGTCAGAATGAGTCCCAGTAAACAATGAAAGCATTTGTTTGCAGCCGGTGGTTTCTACAATCTCTGGATTTGCCTTTGGTGTGCGAAAGATCTTGGAACAAGCACGCAAGACAGATTTGCCTTGATGACCTTTCTGAAGACAGGTCTTTGCAGTCATTCGTGGTTCCATGATACAAGAGCAAAACAAAAAGATCTGTCTCTTCCCCGATGAGAGTTGTTGACTTGAAGGATGCCATTGTGATTGCTGCTTTTACGATGTCGACATCAGCATCACCCTCAGCCTGAATAACGTTGCAGCCTTTCTGGCGCAAGTATTTCGTCATCAGTTTAAAAAGGGCCTGTTTATTCATTGTGTTTGAAAGAAAATCCTCTTTTTTCCCAGAAAATTTGGTTGACTCCACAATGTCGACCTTGTTGGTGACCTGACTTCGGCTTCGTCTTTGGTGGGTGTTGTCTTTTGTGGATGGTCTTCCATTGTACCCATCAAAGACAACAGTGGCATTACCATACAGTTCGGATGTGAAAGATGCATACGAATCTGCAATTGAAGTGTAAGTGCTCCCCTCGGTCCATTTCAATCGATGTAGGGGGGAACCTTCGTCAAGAACATAGTGATCAGTCTTTGGAATGGACTGAAGAACAGCGCCCTTGATAAGGAAGTTCCATGGTCTTTCATAGCTTCCAGAAGATGTGCTTTATCTGGTTTTCGCAAGAGAAATTTTCCTTCAAATAAGGATGGTGGATAGGGGGAGAGCTCATATTGCATTACTTCATCAAGGCTAAGGTCACCTGACTGCGATACCACAAGGAACCTCTGAAACAATAGAGCTGGATCAATGGTTTGATCCTCTGTAACTTTGACAGCTTGAGCTAAAGCTAATGTCTTCACTTTAGTGTTCTTTTTGTGGGAATATGAGAAGACTGGGTGTCCTTCCATTTGTTTTACTGTGTCTCTGCCTACATTGAAAAGTTCTTCAACATTGACACCCTCATCAGCATTTATCCCTGTGATAATGTTGCGCAAGGTTGCCTCATTGGAAAGTGGAGAATAGTGTTCCAACTTCGTCGCAAGTTTGTCTAAGTCTCTCATATCCCTGTCCATACGAAAAGCAGATGCCTCCTTGTGCTGTTCACTTGTTGCATATGATGTCTGACAGAATTCATGCATGGCGTAGTTGTAGGCGGAAGATACAGGGGCAGACATTGTCCAAACGGCCCTCTGATGGTCTGACATGCCACTTCCTTTTGTTAGCCCACCGGTGCTTTTAAGCGACCGCATTAGTGTCTGCTCGATCACCAAGTCGGACTAAGGCCAGCCCAGTATTTTTTGCTGCGTCGAATAACATGGAATCCATTTTTAAATTTCTCAAACACTGGGGACTTTTCACTTTCAAGATCCCTTATCTTCTGTAAGTAAAGATAAGCAGACCTCAGATAGTTAGGGTGTCCAGCAGTAGCAAATATTGGCGAACAGTCATATATAGCATGGAGATGCATTTGCCATGACCCTGTGCGATCAGCCTTGATAAGCTCCTGTGCAACTCCCAACATTTGTTGATAGTTAATTCACAATTTGCTTGTTTTTGAGTTGTTGGATAATTCACACTCTCTTGAAGTGAGAGTATGGAAATTCTTTCCATGCAGTCTGCTTTCAGCAGTACATCTAAACTTATTTTACCAGTCTCCTTTTGAGTATACAATCTCTCCAGCTCTTTAAGTAGATCTTTAAAACTTGGATTGGCTACAATTACCTTGGTCACTATCTGATGCGTGAGACACTGCTTAACAAGAAGATGTCCACGAAATGCACGTTGCACAGCTTTGCCACTCATCATATGTGCTACAGCGTTTTCACCATATACTGTCTCCAGGGTTCCCTTAGTCCACTTCCATCCATGAGTGTTCTTATGGCCCCCAACAAATTCATGAAAGTATGAAAGCTTCCCAATAACAAAATAACATCTCTGAGTGGACTACCACCTTGAACTTCATGTATAATCTCAAAAGCTTTCCAAAAGAGTGGCTGAACAAAGGTTACAATTGGTGGGACACTGTGCTTGGAAGCAAGAGCACATATATAGTCGAGTGTAGAGAAGATGCATGTCTTATCTCCAGGGTTCATATCAATCATTGGAAGGGACAATACTGATGATTGTCCAGGGTGGAGACAATCCTTGTGTAGCAGGTGCATCACTCCTTGCCAATTTGGTAGTGTTTGCTTGAAGCGGAAGGACATCTCCCACAATACATCAATCTTATGATCAACAACATTCAAAAGTGGCAGAGACGTGAACTTAATGTTACGAAGAGTGTTCTTTGGAAAGCAGGTAATCCTTGATCTTAAAATTCGTCTGATCAACTATGTTCAAGTCAGACATCTTTCTCCTCGGAATAGTGTGACTGGTTCGTGTGCCTGGTGTTATGGCTGCTACCATCCCCATACCATGAAATGTTCCCTTTCCATCCAGGGTCACTATGTTGTGGTCAACGCGGTAAATAAAAGCATCATATCATGCATATCTTTGTCCTCACCTAAAACATCAGGAGCCACTAAAGAAGAGGCGTTTTCCACAAACCTTTGCACTTCACTATATGAGGAGCAATAGCCCATGGCAGACAGACTGTCTATCAAAAACCTTGATCGAAAGCGATGGTGCATTTGAACCCCCAGCCCCAGTTGTAACGGAGCTATCACTGCTGTCAATTTGAATCGCACCTTCAAAAATGACTTGAAATTCTTTCAAATCATCAAATGTCTCCCGGCGCCATCAAATCTGGACTGGAACACACATATTAGAAATAAACCATATTCTGACGCCATAGATCACGCGTCACAGGTCACGCCCTGACGCACGGATAACGCCCTGACGTTATTGATGATGCCGAGAAAAGTTTCAAAAATTATGTTGGTGCCAAGATATTTAGTTTTAGTGATAATTTTCATTATTAAAATGATTAGAAACTATCAAATTACAGACTTATGCCTAGTTTCTAGCGATTTCTTTTATCGGCCCATCTTTTTATGACGTCATATTTAAACCCTTTCCGAGATCCGATCGATGCCAACTTTTAATATGTTCTTCTCCAGACCCCATACTTTAAAAAACTGCCAAAAAACCTTTTCTTGCAATTTTTTTGGGGTTAGGTCATTTTTTTCATATTTTGACTCTACTATAATGTATGACAAACTAGACATTGCAAATGATACAAATTCTCTCACGGCTGATAACGCACCTTCCAGCCCTTCCCACATGCTTTCCCAACCTTTGTTCCAAATGCCATCCCATGCCCTATGTAATACATACAATCACATCTTGTCATTCCACAACATGCATGACCCACATGCCTTTACAACTGAAATCCAGATGACACCCCACCAAATGACATTCAAATGTCCCACATGCCAACCCACCTTGTCTCACATGCCAAACAGGGCTGAAAACGTAAAAAAAAAGGTTGCTCGCCAAACTTGGCGAGGCTTAAATTAATTGTGGCAAGTACCACAGTAAATTACAATAATTCTACTCGATACAATTTTTTTGCAGGCGAGTGATTTTTCCAACCCTGATGCCAACCCACCCTGTCCAACATGCCATCCCACCCTGCCCTACATACAATTCTACCATGTCCTACATGAAATCCCACCCTCATCCCAATTCCTACATCTACTTATCATCAAGTCATCTTCTACCCAACATTCCATTTATTGTTTGTATTTTTCTTCATACCCAAGATACTCTCAAATTCTATTGAGGTTAGGAATCATTTGATGGATTTTTCTTTCATACCAAGAGAAATATCTTAATTGCTATTTATGTCAGGAATGTCATTACATCACAAACTCCTCAAAAAATCTTGTTCATGTTTCTTTTCATACCCAAAACACTTAATTTCAAATTCTTTTTTGAGGTGAGGAATCTTTTGTTTGTTTTTTCTTTCATGCCAAGGCTAATGTTTTAATTGCTATTCATGCCTGGAATGTCATTATCACAACAAACAAACTCCTTCAAAAACTCTAACCAGCAAAAAAACAATTAAATAATTGGGCCGGAGAACTAAAAAAGCCTTCCAAATCTTTAACTGGACACCGACGCCTATGGCAGGGGTAGTAGAATAGCTCTCACTATCCTCAAATAGTCAAGCTACAATGTATGTTCGTCATAAAGTCAAGGGAAAAAGAAGCAAGGGAAAAGGAAGCATTACATTTTAAAATCAAATCAAATTACCTCCATTAAATAAGATGTAGCAGTTTCATTGTAAAGTATATCGGCAAGATAGACCTTTCCACTGGTTAGTATATCAACCTGGTACTTGCAATGGAAAATACCTCGTAAAAATTTGGGAAAGTATCTAATCAAAAGGGGAAAAAAACACAACATCAAAGACAAGTGACAATCAATATGCTTTATATTCATGGACAGAACTTAATGGCTAGATATTGTTTAATCTAGGCACATTTGCAAGGGGGTAATTTACAGGGGGTAATTACATTCTACATTAAACAAATTAAAAGATATGGTTCTTTAAATAAATCTTGACCACCTTCACATTGAACTGAGTAATCTTTTAAAAGATAAGTAGAATATTGCATACAATAACTCTAGGCAAAAAGCAATAATAAAATGATGCCATTAGGAGGTTGTTAAACATAAATGTGTCCTTTGAGATAATATATTCTCAATAAGTTCATAATTTAGAAAGTCTTGTTCAAAGACTTGTAAGACAATACCTGTTGCACAATCATTAATTATTTTGATAAATTGAGGAAGATATGCATACTCCATACCTTATATCCTCTGGTTTTCTAAATGCTATATTGTCCATCATATCAAGAACACAACTTTTTTTACAAACATTAACAAAACAATCCATATATCAAGAACAAAATAAATCTTACTCCGTTTCCATAAGTTCATATGCAAACTGTTGAGGCTCTTTAAAACAATCTGGATCCACCATTCCATCTGAAGGACATATACGAGCTGTAAAATCAAAGCCATATCACATAATAGTTAATACAAACAGCAGGGCTTAAAAATCTATGTCCAATGGTCCAGGGCTACTTATTATCCCATTTGATAAAATGTTCACAAAATACCTACCAATAATGGTCATCCTTATCTCCTCAGGTATGCCAATAGGACTTGGTGCATCTTTGCATAGAAACTTGGTGTATATATTGATTGCATCTCTTTCCACAGCTGATAGCACATGTAAAAGGGAACAAGCATACATAATGATTAAATACATACCACAAAAGATGAATCACAATTTTGTTTATCTGAATTCCCAGATGACTGACTAGCACTACATTTCCATTGACTAGTATGGCCCAATGCAGGAATGAACAAGAGTCTCCCATCTGGGAGAAGAATATGATACAAACTTTTGCACCATACATCTACAGTAAAGACACTATACAAACAAAGATTTAGGAGTATTTCAAAAACAACAAATGTTTTCCTTTTATTCGTTGTTTCATCAAAAGATTAAAACAATGACTTGCACATAAAATGTAGAAAAAGTACATAAGAATTGTGAATGAAAGTGTTCTAGAAATCCTTTCTGGCTTAAAGAGTAGGGAACTAAGATAATGATATTGTTAACTTACAATTATAAAGAACGAAAAAACATACAGAGAATGAACCTTTTTAGTTCCGATGTGATCGGCATCAGGAACATATGCGGTCATGATGGCTGTGTATGTATTTGTGTATGTGTGTGTGACACATAGAGCACGTAAACACGATATTTCAAGAACCATACAATGGATTCATGTCAAATGTGGTACACAGATAGCCCACAGTCCATATATGGACTTGACTGTGCATATTAATGAGAAGGCGGGGCTTAATGTATAAATCTTAAAATCCTCATATTTAACAACCGCATGTCTATTTTGTTTCATATGTTGCATAGTTATGTCGTTAGCTGGTATGTGCATATTCATGGTATAAAAATGTTGAATATCATTATTATGCATAGTGGGCAGGGTTTAGTATGGTTTTGCGGAAAAGAGCGTGTAAACACAATATCTCAAAAACAATACAACACTCGATTCATGTCATATGTTGTACACAGAGAGCCCACGGTCTGTAGATGTGCCATTGTGTTTTTGGTGGTAATTATTTGTATATTGATGAGTAGGTGGGGCCTAATGTAAAAATAATGAAATGCTCATATTTTATCATTTACATGTCTGTTTTGTGTCATATGTGGTATATCATGAAGTTGGCTGGTGTGTACATGTTCATAGTTTTAAAGACACTGAATTTCATTAATATGCATAATGGGTGGGCTTTAATATGATTTTTGCTGAAAAGAGCTTGTAACCACAATATCTCAAAAAACGATACACTTGATTCATGTCATATGTAGTACACAGATAGCTCATGGTCTGTAGATGTGCCATATTGTTTTTGGTGGTGATATCTTGCCTATTGATGAGTAGGCAGGGCTTAATGCACAAATCTCAAAATGCTCATATTTTAACAACTGCAAGTCTGTTTTGTTAAATATATGGGATAGTAATGATGTTAGCTGTTGTGTACATGTTCATGGTATGAAAACGTTGGAATTTCATTAATATGCATAGTGGGCGGGGCTAAACCCTCTCAATACCATCGTCACATTATTGCGACTGACGTCACACTTCCGTAAAGACCAACGTCCCATTATTGCGATGACAGAGACATGTAAAGATATGCATTTTCGTTTAATTCGGTAAACAATAAATAATCCATTTTTTTTATCGTTCATCGTGTACACAATCACACGCCGAAAATATGATAACAAATTTAGGAAATTTTCGCGGAACTGATTCTATCCTAAAATAACCACAACGTAACCACTGTAATCACCAGCCAAAAAATGAGTAAAAAATTTCACAAAACTTGAGTAGGGGCTTATAATTTGTCTTCAAATTACCTGTAAGGCTGAAAAAAGTTGTCAAAAATAATGATCCATGATTGGAACACACTTTAAACAGATGCAGAAATAAAATATATGTTAATAAATTGCCATATCTTGCAAGCATTTTGAGATGTTTACAACACTTATGACTGTGCCGTACATGTTTCAAAAGTACGCCCCCAGACACAGTAGCCTACTGTATAAAAAAAATATATTTCAAGTCAGTGTCATTCCCAACATAACTGTATTTGATCAACCCTCTTGAAAACATGGCTCTGTTTTTTGTGAACCTTGCTAAAATCTTGGCAACTTCGAAACATATTTGTATGTCTGTTTTGCAATTTTTTTTTGCACAAGTTATTCGACTCATCAGGTAATCTTTGCATTTATTTGTGATGAAATAACAATCAATGCTTTTTTATGCCTGTATTTCTGGGTCCATTTTACAGCTTGTAAAACAGGTGCTAAGCCTAACAATAGTGAAGCGTAGCATTGTTAATTGAGCCTAAGCCTCTACATCAAGCTTAGGTAGCTTAGGATGCAATAATCGGTAAATGGTCGCATCCCTAGAGACATGCCTGTTTATTTCTATTTTTATGTATCGTAGGTGTACCCCCTCAATTTGAAAGTACTTTTATGAAAAGGATAATGAAATTATCTATCATGTGACATATCATGTGATATATGTTGTCATATAAAATTATGGAGATATTTGATATATATTTAATATATCTGCCAAGAAATTGGAAATGTTGAAGCAAAACTAACATTTTGTCTCTGAATTAGGTACAAAAATTGGCAAAATCATTTAATTCACTACAATATCACAAAATAATGTTCAACAAATATGGTTTTAGTATCATATCAAAGCTTATATTGTACTTAACAACTTTTATGTGAAAATAAAGTTTGAATTACATGATATGACATATTATATCTTAAAATAAAGCAGGTCCTGGAAATAAGGGAAACATTTCAAACACTGGTACTGAGAGGTTTATATGATTTTGTTGAAAAGAGCTTGTAAACATGATATCTCAAGCATGATACACTTGATTCATGTCATATGTGGTACACAGATAGCTCATGGTCTGTAGATGTGCCCTATTGTTGTTGGTGGTGATGTCATGCATGTTAATCAGTAGGCGGCGTTTAATGTAAATAAATTTGAATTGCTCATGGTGTAACAACTTGTTTTGCTTCATATTTGGTATAAATATAATTATCTTGTTAGCTAGTTCGTACATGTTCATGGTATAAAAATGTTGAATTTCAGTTATATGAGTAGTGGGCGGGCTTAATATTATTTTGCCAAAGGTAGAAAAAAAAATGCATGATGTGCATTGGAACCTCAAAACCTTTGGTTTTCTGGTACAATATTTGTTTGATGATAACAACATGAGACAAATACAAACTGTACCTGTTTTAGGATCAACATCTTTCCAGGACTGCACTGAGTTGTTTCTTCTATGTCTACTGTCACTTCCGTTATCCATATTGCTATTCTTACTGGCTATCTTTGACAGATCCATGGCAGAGGAATCTGACCTGGCACGTATATGAGTTTTATTTGCTTTGGCAGGAGAAGTGTTATTTGGTGAGTTTTCTTTCATGACAGAATTACCTTTGGGCAAACCATCCTGTGGTTTCTCACTGTCATTATTATTTGATGAGCCACACCCTGCTGGATCGGTAGGGGTTTCGGCCGTCACTTGAATCCTTGGCGGTAAGTTGGATTCATTTGTATTCAATACCCCACCATTATCATTGGTTTCGTCTTTTGACTTTCCAGTATTGTTCGTGAGGTTTGAGGTTGGTTCTTTGTTTTGAGGAATGTCTGCGAGGTCCTGATTCTGTTGTGAAGAATCTGAATTTGTGTTTTTGGAACCACTGAGAACATTCGAACTTGACCATGTAGCTGTACTGAAACTTTCCACTGAGACCCAGAATTGTACGAGTTGCACTGCACGAGCAGATTCCATAAATTGAATAAAATATGGGAGAGCTGTATTGTCACGTAGGACTTCAGGTAATGTATTGCTTAGTCGTGACCTATTTGTTGATTGGTATGCCGTTAACAAATTTTTCCCTCCTAAAAGACAAGAATGAAAATTAGGTTATTATCATTAAAAAAGAAATAAAGGCTGACATAATCCTTATTTGATATGATAGAATTAAAAATAACAAATCTTCTGACCAAATTTCATACCTCCTAAAGCAATCTAACACATTTATTGTAATTATTAAAAACATTAATGCTACTCCTAAATAGTACCATGGGAGCTGCCATTTTGATTTCAAAACATGCAGAATATGATGTCATCAGCCCAGCAGGATGTTAAATGCTTTGTATTTCATTATAATCTACTTCAAGTTTTCTAGCTTATGAAAAATTGTTTTTCTTTTGTAAGGGATCCAAGACATTTTTGTGTTCACATGAAATTAACAAAACATGCTGTTAAAACTTTGTGTCACATCATTTAAGAATAAAAACTGTAATCACATTTATAAAGAAATGCATTATAATCCTTGTGTCCATGTGGGGGAAATTATGTCATCATGCACAACATTTCAATACATACTTGAACAAAATGGCAGTCTACATATGTCGACTTCAAACATGTATAACTTGAGATAGGAATATGATTTTGACTTGCTGTTTTGGAATTTGTTGATTAATTATCAGATTTATTTAAAATTTCACATGACAACAGTTAAAATGGAAATACAGTATAAAAGAGGATGCGCATTTATTTCACATGACGACAGTAAATCTATTACCTTTATAATTCAGAATAACTATTGTGTATTGATGACAGAGCACACAATGTTTTGAAGAAACCACATGGCCCATGTTCATGATTTTCAAACATTACATGTATTTATCTTTTATGTTTAAAAATAAGCTGTCTCAGAAGGAACATACCATGGGATTAAAAATCAACTTTGGGTACTTGAAATCAAATTTGTATTAATTGTTCAGACAACAGTAAGCTTCTTCCTTTAAAACAAATGTAAGCAATCTTTGGAATAAGATTTGGAATTTATCCCTTAAAAAGACTGAATCTAGTCTTTGAATTCACTCATACAAAATGTATGCACATACACTTCTCGAATTAGGATTACAATACAACATTGGACAAACCCATTAAGACAAGATTACATACATGTATCCTATTTGAAACAAGATTGAATATACAACTTGAGAAATGATCGAATACATGTACACTTCCTTAAGTCAGGGTTCAATATATCAACTAGAGCTGTGACCGTTTAGCGTGTACACGCTACACGCTCGCAAATCTTGTAAACTTTTACTAAATACTTCATTGCGAGTAATCGTTTTTCATACATCATAGTGTCTTGCTGTGAAAATCAATACTCATGATTCAAATCACACACACATTCGACAAAATTCCAATCAATGACTTTTTACAAACTGTAAACCCGATAAGCATAATCCTTTTTAAATGTGCCAATCACAAATGTGCAGTAATCACCAATGAATGGGGATATTATGCACTTTGATTTCGCCGAAATCTGAGTAATTTAACTTGTAAAATGCACCGCGTATGTGCAGCAGTAAACAGTGAAACTAACAATAGGCCTAACGTTAGGCCATAAGGCTTTAAATCCCACCCAATCAAGGCCCGTTTTATCGACCAAAAAACACTTGAATCGTGACAATCAGTACATTTACATGTAAATATTACCTGATGAGTCAAATAAATTTTGCAAGAAAGAAAAAAAATTGCATAATAAACAAACAGAAAAAGGTTTTAACAGAGCTGAAATTCTGCATGCTTCGCAAAGATGGCGGCCATCTCTTCGAGAGAACTGATATTTCAGAACTTCCTGGTGGTGGTGGCGTAGTTTTGAAATGTTTTACGGCGAGGTATATCATAGGCTAGTATGCAAGATTTTCACAGAACCTTGAAAGCCGTAGCGAATAGGACAAAAAAGTTATGCGATATTGAGCTTAAATGACATGGAAAGGAAGTTATCTGTTCTTTCTAAACTGAATTTCCATGCATATTTTCCATAAAAATGATGATTTATACTGTAGAAGTAAAGTTTTTACGATTTGGAAAGCAAAACTCAGCGTCTATTTGGGCAATGCAGCCAGAACTTTTGTCATACTGGTTGTGCGATTTTTTTACTTCGCCCCGTAGTTTTGGAGCAATTTTGGTGTATTTCCGAAAATAACGGTACTAAACTCGTGTACACGATACACGCTCGCTTTTTTTGGCATGTACACGTTTACTAAAATCCATAAACGTTCACAGCTCTAATATCAACCTGAAGGCAATTTGTCCACTAGGCATTGAACTCTTGTAATGTTGTCCAGAAAGATAATCAGGTTGCCCTGAGAATTTTATTTCTAAACAAACACTGCCAAAAATTTGGTTGTCCAACTGGCACACTGGCACACCAAACAAAAATTATGGTTGCCCGGATATGATTGTTGGCTGCACCAGGCAGCCTCAAGTATTACTTCTTGAAATATGACTACATATGCTTCTTGAAACGAATTTAAAATCCTCTTCCTTGAAAAATGATTAAATGTATGCTTTGTGTCAGAGGCAAAATTGCATGAAGTCCTTAAATCCCAAACAAATATTCAATATATCTTAAAACAAAATCAAAATACAATAATCCCAGAAACCCTTGACACAAATTACATACTAAAAAGATTTTACCGATATATTTAAAAAATTAATCTGATATCATTATTGTTCTACCAAGTATGTGTCATTAATACCTTTTTCACAAAAAGAGTTTTTAAACTTTTGTTTTCCTACCAATCCAATCCTTGTCAATTCTTTAGTGACAAATTTTCCAGATTGGGACAATAAAGCATCTAATGCCTTCATGCAGTAATTGTCATAGGTACCATAAGTATAGGTAGGATACAATCCATGAGTTTTACAGAATATATTTAAACTACCTGCACGAATGTTTCCAAGTTTGCCTGCTCCCAAATCACCAAGTTTCCCTTCTTCATCACTGAGAGACCTTTGAAAGCTTTCGGCACCTCCTATCCTTGGACCAGATCTAGCACCATCTGTCTCATCCACGCCATGCTGCTGGTGGATTGCAGCTGTACCATCATCAATGGTACCCTGCCATGGGGAACCTTTGTTCTCTTTACTTGTGGGCAGTACTACCTTCTGAGGGGAGGTTGTTGTTGTTTACCTTTCTGGCGTTGTGCCTTCTTGTCTGAAAAATATATCAATTATTTAAATTATCTTTTATCACTTGCTACATCACTGTATGACTGAAGAAAATGTGTAACTATTAAAATTAAAGTGATCAACCCAAAACCCAAGACAGCAATGTAATTGCATTTGGTCCACAATCTTAGAATTCATATCTTAATCCAAGGCTTGGTTATAGTAGGCCTGTAGGGCAGGAGATAATCTGTGTCCACAATCATAGGAATTATATCTTAATCCCTTGATTAGTAGCAGGCATGTAGGGCAGGAGATAATCTGAGTACACAATCATAGGATTCATATATTAATCCCTTGGTTATTGTAAGGCAGGAGATAAGATCATAAGATTCATATCTTAATCCTTTGGTTATAGCAGGCCTGTAGGGCAGGAGATTCAATCTTAATCCCTTGGATATAGCAGGCCTGTAGGGCAGGAGATAACCTGTGTCCACAATCATAAGATTCATATCTTAATCCCTTGGATATAGCAGGCCTGTAGGGCAGGAGAAAATCTGTGTCCACAATTATAGGATTCATATCTTAAAACTTTGGTTATAGCAGGCCTGTAGGGCAGGAGAAAATCTGTGTCCACAATCATAGGATTTACATCTTAATAACTTTGTCATAGCAGGCCTGTAGGGCAGGAGATAATCTGTGTCCACAATCATAGGATTCATATCTTAATCCCTTGGATATAGCAGGCCTGTAGGGCAGGAGATAATCTGTGTCCACAATCATAGGATTCATATATTAATCCCTTGGTTATAGCAGGCCTGTAAGGCAGGAGATAAGCTGTGTCCACAATCATAAGATTCATATCTTAATCCTTTGGTTATAGCAGGCCTGTAGGGCAAGAAATAACCTGTGTCCACAATCATAAGATTCATATCTTAATCCCTTGGATATAGCAGGCCTGTAGGGCAGGAGATAACCTGTGTCCACAATCATAAGATTCATATCTTAATCCCTTGGATATAGCAGGCCTGTAGGGCAGGAGAAAATCTGTGTCCACAATTATAGGATTCATATCTTAAAACTTTGGTTATAGCAGGCCTGTAGGGCAGGAGAAAATCTGTGTCCACAATCATAGGATTTACATCTTAATAACTTTGTCATAGCAGGCCTGTAGGGCAGGAGATAACCTGTGTCCACAATCATAGGATTCATATCTTAATCCCTTGGATATAGCAGGCCTGTAGGGCAGGAGATAATCTGTGTCCACAATCATAGGATTCATATCTTAATACTTTGGTTATAGCAGGCCTGTAGGGCAGGAGAAATTCTGTGTCCACAATCATAGGATTTACATCTTAATAACTTTGTCATAGCAGGCCTGTAGGGCAGGAGATAACCTGTGTCCACAATCATAGGATTCATATCTTAATCCCTTGGTTATAGCAGGCCTGTAGGGCAGGAGATAATCTGTGTCCACAATCATAGGATTTATATCTTAATCTTTTGGTTATAGCAGGCCTGTAGGGCAGGAGGTAATCTGTGTCCACAATCAGAAGTTCATATCTATTCTGGCAACTGTAAGTGAGAATCTAGTTTTCAATTTTTTTAAATATTTTTAAAAGAGCATAAAATTCTGAAAAGAACAGTCTATACAGATGATGGTAATGTTTTTTTTGATCTAATAACCCAAGGTTATTATTCTATGTGTTTTCTTACAATAATTTAAACTATAAAATTGGTTCAAAGTTAACAACTTGTCCTTAAATGTCAAAAAATTAATTTTATGATTTTTTGAAAGGCAGCAAACTTTTAATCAATCTTAATATTTGTATGGATAGTGTTGTTATTAAGAAAGTAAATAGCGTTTTTTGGACTTAAAGGATTATCCCCATGCTTTTTCGTACCTTTCATAAGAAAGAGAACAATTTTAGTACAAAATCATCTTGATATGTTATTCCTACCAGGAGATATTCAAATAATAAGGTTCACAAAAATATCAATAAACGAATAGGCAAAGGCTTAGTATGACATCAGAGCAACACAATTCTTATACAAAATTTATGTATTTCATTAAAATCTATTCTTTTTATTAGTAAAACCTGCTAGAAAAATAAATTGATTAAAGTTTGGTATTTATATACATTGCCAAATATACTTTACTTTTAAACTTTTGGAAAATTGTTTCTAATCATACAGAAACAACCAATTAATGTTCAAAGAAATACATAAACATTTGCATTGGAATTGCATCTATGACATTATCAAACATGAATTAATCATACTGTACAAGTAGAATCAAAAGGTTTTATGGTTCCGATGCTATATTTTTTCATTAGCTAATTAATTTGCAAAATTTGTATTAACTGTCATGTCATTGCATATCATGAAATATTTGTTCCAAGATATTTATTCGTAAGCCACAACCATCATGCAGATCAATAAATTTTTTGACAACAGTAGCATTTGCACAATAACTGAAAATATTACCCATAACAAGAATGATGCAAAAACAGTTGCTCGTTTATTCTATTTCAAGAAATTTTTCAGTAAACACTGCCAACTCATTAATATTCATGAGATTCACTACCACATTAAACATATGTACAGACCTTTCATGTTGACGCTTCTGCTTGTGTGATAAATAACGATTACTCTAATGGTTTTTTAACGTTCGCCAAGGTGTGCATGAAGGTTGCCCAATAAATCCTTACCTTTCTGTTCTGTGTGCTGATATTGTTGCTATTAAGATAAGGGCAGAAAGGCCTGCTATTCGGGAAATAAGCATCCGCAATAAGAAAATAAACATTGTGCAATACGCTGACGACACTTCTCTTTTTGTTGATGGTAGTAAAGAGACCTTTGTCTCCGTTTTACGTGTATTAGAAGATTCTTATATGTCATCTGGTTTAAGGGCTAATCTGAATAAATCTTACCTTTTCCCACTAGGACCTTCTTGTCACTTACATCTAGACTATAATGACAATCTTGATTTCCCGAATAATACTGGCCTGTTCAAATTTCTTGGTATTTTTTTTTACACAGAGAGATGAGGACTTTTTTAGTCTTAACTACTGTACTGAAACTCTCTAGACTTAAAGATAAGTTGCGGATGTAGTCCCAGCGGAATCTTTCCCCTCTAAAAAAAATTACCATCATAAAAGCTTTAGCTCTTTCCCAGTTAATTTATGTTGCGTTGGTCTTGCCAAATCCACCTCATGGGTCTTATAAGGAGTTTGATTGTGTTTTGTATAATTTTATCTGGAATGGGAAACCCGACAAAATAAAACGTTGTGTTCTTATTAATTCAACTGAGTCTGGAGGTCTTAACATGGTACACATTGAGTCTTTTTTAATGCTTTAAAAATTGCATGGGTAAAATGTTACTTGGTTAACGACAATTCATCTTGGTCTGTATCTACCTCTCTTTAAAGGGGAAAAGTTTCCTTTTTAAGTGTAATCAAATGGCAGGGTGATGTAAACATTAAGAATAAATTTATTAACAATGTCTGTCAGGCATGGGCTGTTAATTGTGATAACCAGAACTGTTTTTCTAACGAGATAATTTGGAATAATAGTAATATTCGTATTCACAACAAACCCATTTTAATTTCTACCTTGCTGGCAAAAAATTGTGATATAGTTTGTGATTTGTTACCTGTTGATGAGAACTTTTTAGGCTATAAAGAATTTTGACAAAAGCTTGATGTTTACTCTGTGCCATTTACTATGTATTATGGTATTAGGGCGATTCCTAGAGAATGGATAAGCTCTCATACAAACATGGATGTTGATGCTAGCATCACTCTACCTGAGTTATTAGTTCTAAAACTTGGTGGTGATAAAAAGGTAACAAGATTTGTGTATAAAATTCTGGTAAATCGTTTAACTCTAAATCCAATCGCTTAGCGGAAATGAGTAATTGTTTTTCAGGATAATGTTCTTTATTGGAAATTCTATTTACCGTTCTTGTCATGTTTCTATCATGGATACCAAAGTGAGGTAATTCCAGTACAAATTCCTTAACCGCTTCATTGCCACAAAACAGTATTTGTGTAAAGTGGGAATTTGTGACGATTCTCTGTGTAGCTTTTGTCATTCTAAAATTGAGACAATGATGCATCTCTTCTGGAGCTGCCATTTTACACATTCCTTCTGGGTGTGTTTGTAAAGCTTCCTTGGTGTAGCAGTTTTGCCACTTATATACAAGATTATTTGCTTTGGCGATATAAGTGATAGAGATATATATTTAAACTTTTGTTATTTTTAATGCTAAGCTTTTTATTTTTTCTTGTAAATTTGATAAAAATATTCCTGTTATTAGGAACTTCCTTTTGAGGTTGAGTCACCTCTTAAGAGTCGAGAAGTATATTTATCTTAAAAACGATCGGTTAACCACTTTTTTGGAAAAAGCTTGACTCACTTCACAAATTACGAGATCTTTGTTTTGAGCTTTAATTTTTCTATTCTTTTCTCCAGCTGATGTTGGTTGTTGCCGAAGGCTTTTGATTGATTCAATACGTTATTTTATATAATTTTTAAATGTGGAGTTCTTTAAGGTTTTTTTTTTTTTTAAACTTATCTCTTCTTTTTCTTTCCTTTTCCTGAGAAACTTATTTTTGCATATTTTCTTATCATTGTAGATAGTGTTCCTGAATCTGTTGTGATTTTCATCATGTTTCTGATATTGTAATGATAATACTGAAGGAGCACCGCTAGCCTTCAGAGTACCAGCTTGTTGTTTTTTTATTTTTCTTCTTTGTTAAATGCAGAAAATGCAATTTTTAAATTTTTTTTTACTTTGGAGCAGGTTTAGCGAAGAGCTACATGAAGTACTAGACTTATACCCGAAGTAAGGAATGATTCTAGGTTGCGAATTCTTGGTTTGACCACGCTTGAGTTGAAAGAGTACGTGGTGATGCGATTCAGGTTTTTAAATTCCTATCTGGTAGTGGTGCTTTGACTTCCTGTTATTTCTTGCATGTTTCAGCTAATCATCATATGACACGTGGTAACATTTGATGTTGACCAAAGAGTTTCACAGATTAATATTCGGCAGTTTAGCTTTTCACAAACAGTTGTTAATGAGTGGGATGGTTTGCCCGAGTGGGTGGTTAGCTCTAGTTCTGTTCATAATTTCAAAGTCAACATTGATGAATTCCCTACTAACTCTGAGCGTCTTTTAATTTTTTCTTTATTTTTCTTTTATGGTAGTGGTGAGGTTAGTTTGTGCTTTTTATGGGGTAACTAACCCTTCTTAGGCCTGCAAGAATAAAAAAAACAGATTAAAATGTAATTCTTTATATTTCTTTCCTTATTTTGAGTAATTGAAGCTAATGAAAAATTGTAATACACCAGATGTTGGTTGGGCTTTAATGACTAACTGAACTTAATTGTAAGAAAGTTCACTCTCCTTCAAACAATTGTGGCACATGATTTATGATAAAAAAGTTTTTACGTACCAAAATAGAGATATATCCCCACTTTATATTACAAATTTGCATACTAAATAATTCAAATAAAGCTCTAAATTCAAAATTTGTAAAATGGACAATTTATAGCCAACTGTTAGTGAAACCCTTCCAATGGTCAACAAATATTATAAGTTTAGTGTTACACTGATCTGTGCACACTTTGCAATCTGGGGTGTCTAGTATGGACAGTGAAAGCGTATAATTACTTTATGCTTCTATCTTCCTTGTTCTGATGCAACTACCTAACTCCAGAGAATCTGAATAGTTAGGTTGGCAAAATTCCTTTATGAGACTTTGATCAAATAGTGTTTGACAGAGAACCACCTAGCCTAGGATGGTATGACGGAATATTCAAGGATGAACATGGATTTTCACTGGGCCAGACAAGAAGTATGAAAACTTAAAAAGTAGGCTTATGACTTAGTTATTCATCATATACCCCCTATTCCAGGCATTTTTTAACCAAAATACACTTGCCCGCCGGACAGAAATATGTGCAGAAATGCTTGCCCGGAAGCAAAATCCACTTGCCCGACAATAATCATGATAATATTGCACGTTATGGTAAAAAAAAATGTATGGCAATATTTACTGAAAATGCTGTATAAATAATAAAAGACTCTTACACTTACCAAAAAACAGTGGAAATTGTAATCCATATATCCTCTACAAATATAAAGCAATAACAGGCTCCATAAAATAAAAAAAAGAAACATGAAAGTTCAATAAACTTTTGCATAAACAAGTGGTAAAGGCAGGTCAAGTTCACCATGTAACAGTACAGAATATACAACATACAGTATTCCCTGTACGATACTGTATGTGTACATGGAACAGGTGTTGGACCCATTGCATGTGGTGCATTAATACAGCAGAACAGACTTCTGCAAGAAACAGTGACTGGATTTAAATATGCATGAGATTTTCAATGCGAGATAAGATTGGTTGAAAGGAGCAAGCCTCGCTAGCAAAGCAGCATGCATTGCACATAAGTTCAACCAGCTTTGGTGGCCTGGATCATATATCTGTACTGTACATTATAAGTCTTGAGTGTGCAATATATGTTTAGGTCTTATGTATGGGTGCGTGTATGGTGTTGTTATAGCGAGGTTTAAGATCATTTCGTAACATAACAAAAAAAATTAGCTTCCAAATAAATGGAATATAAGTCTGAATTAAGTTGTTTTTTATGCACATGTATGTTATCACTGGAACATTTGTTTTGTGTACGTACAGATACTTGTTTCCAATTTGGGTGACACTTAAGCAAAATGTATTTTCCAAAATGCGATAACTTCACTTACTTTGCGCACAGTCTGGTGGGATTTCACGCTCTTCATTAGATTATTCGAAAAAAATGTTCATTAGTTGCCTTTTAACTGAAGAATTTTGCCTAATTTAAATCCACCGATAGTTTGTTGGTCGCCATGTTTTAATTTTTTTTTTAAGTGTCACGCCTGTGCATTTGTACTCAGGGCTTCATTGTACTAACGGGTGGAATTCTTTTTTATGTGTGGTATCTATGTGTCGTCTTTAAAATCGGCAAATAATTTATTCAACCTTTTTCTGTTTTAGAGCTTTTTCAACAAAAGTGAACAATAAGTAGTTGCATATTATTCTTTTAAAAAGGTAAATCCATCCGAGCCATTAAGGCTCATTGAGCCAGTGCTTATATCCCCTGTTTCCATGGTGCAAGCGGATGAGAGTACATAACTCCCCCTGGACCAGTCCATCGCAGATTAACGCCCCAGCAGTGCTGGTACTCATTTTACAGCTGAGTGGACTGAAGCAAGTAGAGTAAAGTGCCTTGCTCAAGGACACAATGCAGCGCTCATGATGGGAATCAAACTCGGTGCCTCTTGAATAAGAGCATGACTCCTTAACCACTGAACCTCTCCTTGTATTTCCATGATCTGACAAAAAATTTAAATGGACCCCGTATAGGCAAACGCCATTGGCATTATTATCAGGCGGTAGTCACACGACTATCATTTTTTAGCCTTGACATCTTCAGAACAAACTTAATGCTGTAGAGTATGAAGAATGGACAGAGAAAGTGTGCCAAGAATCATCTAATTCTGCCTAGGCTGGATCATATTTTGTCTAATTTTTGTTCGTTGGAACGTAGAAAAGAAGTTGGAGAACTGTTTGAGTGCAAAGCTGGACACCCATAAGACAGGAAATTTGAAAGAGAGTTTCAGCCTGGAAAACATGGTGGAGCATCATAACTCAGTGAGAATGAAATGTATAACTTTGCTGCATAGGACCTAAATAACTGTCAGGCGGTAAACTCAGATACGACAGCAATCAGTGAACGTTAGCCAACAATGAAGAAAAAACAAATCAGTGGGGAAGTAAAAGGCCTGAAACGGGGTCTACGACAAATAACTAATGTTAGGCTAGGCCTACCAGAATCCTCTAATGCCTACAAAAACAAAAACAGTTTGTTTAAATAAAGGCATAAACTTAGGACGTACGTTGCACCATGAATTCATCACTATAAAATTGTATTATCAATATACAGAACCCAAGCTACAGTCAATTCAGGATATGCTACTATCCTAACGTAAACTGGTGAAGGCTGTAATTTTGTAAAATGTAAATCTGCCTATGTCAAAGAATATGATGATAGATGGGCCTAACGTTAAAGCTTAACATTAGGCTCAATGATAGCCTATTCCCAGGTATCTCTTTGCAGCAACCTTCCAAGTTCTAAACATTTTCGACCTTCCTTTATTAAATTAACAAGTTTTGAAAACCTTATTAGTTTGAGGTATTACCTAATTTTTTCCCAAACAATGGCATTTTCAGCTCGGTCGGGTCATTGCTCTCGAACTGTTACAAACTAAGTTAAAGTGTAACATTACTCCTCCGCTGCAGTCATATCTAGTATTGTACAGCCTATCATTAGACAGATAACATGGGACTGTGTACTGTAGCCATATACATCGGCTGTACACAGTATTGCAAGTAGTGTGTAGCAGGGCATAATTAGTGCGAGATGTTTATAAATACCATATGAGCAGTAGGACTAGGCCTATATATATATTATTACTATATTTACACCGACGTCAGCGCAACATGACTGCACTCGCAACAATATACTTTTGAAAATGTCATAGTTATCTTTATGTCCGCATCACCCCCCCCCCCCTCCCCAAACAAAAAGTTCCTCAAAGTCGAAGAAAATTGCCTGAAAAAGAAAAAGTGCCCGAAAATGAACGAAATTTCCCGAAAATCGAAGAATGGGCTATTTCGCATTATTAAAAATTTGACCAAAAGTTTCTCGTAGTCGAAGAAAATTGCCTCAAATAAAAGAAATTTCCTTAAAATTGGCAAACCGAAATTTTAAGGAAAGTGCCTAAAAATTGAAGAAAATTACCCAAAAATTTCCTCAAAGTTGAAGAAAATTGCCCCAAAATGAACAAAATGTCTCTGAGATTGTCAAACAATTCACCGAAATTTGAAGGAAAGTTTCAAAAATGACGAAATATCCCGAAAATCGAAAAAATGACACAAACAGTCAAAAATGAGCAAAATTGTCCAAAAACGAAGAAAATTGCACCAAAATGAACAAGATTTCCTTTAAATTGACAAACAATTCACGAAAATGTTAAGGAAAGGACCCGAAATTGAAGAAAATTTCCCAAAATTGAAGGAAATTTCCTGAAAATTAAAAAATAATTCCCTAAAAATTGAAGGAAAATTTCCATTTAGCCAAAGTCAGTGATGGAACTTAATTTACTAGTGTAATTTTTCCACTTGTGACCGGGAAATGGCCGGGGTTCCTGCCCACTTGAGAGGTGACCCTTTTTATACGCCCTAACACTATATGGTTGGGATTTAGTGTACAGGGTTTAACATGAATGTGATGTCGCATTTAATTTTTACTGTTTACTTTTTCAGCCCCCACCTGCCCCCCCTCACACACACATACACACACACTTAAAATGCCAGACTAAGATAGATGTTATAATCATGTCATCCCGACCGCCGACTCGGCATGATGCTAACAATTAAGCACTTAGGAGGGCATAGGCGTAAAATATCGGATGCACTGTTCAAATCAGAGATATATATATATCGATCATGCCCGACTCAGATAGATATCCAAACAATGTCCTCCCAGCCGCCGACTCGGCATGATACTAACAACATTGGCACTTAGTCAGGCAGAGATGTAAAATGTCGGATGTAGGTCTACTGTTTAAATCAAAGAAAAACTGCATCCCTGCATGACGCCCTGAGAGGATTTTACATTCCCGGGTGCTTACTTTGTCTCCAGTTGGGAGATTAAATTGTAAAAACAAATTGTTAAAACTGAAGGAAATTTTATAGCAAATTTTGGAAGAATTTCCTGAAATCTGAGTGACGAAAATTTCCTGAAAATTGAAAGAGTAATTTTCCTAAATTAAGGTCATTTACCGAAAATTTCCTAAAACTTGAACTTGAAGGAAATTTCACGAAAATGATGGAAATTTCACGAAGGGAACTAGCTGCGACCTATAATCCTAATTACTCCTTCAAATGTTATATGCTTTCTTTCCGTTGGGGATAAAATTGAGAAATTATTAACATACAATTGAAGAAAAAATGCATACTACTGTACAGCCTAGAAATGTTTTAACATTTTTAGAAATTTTGGAAGAATTTGGCAAAATCTCCGAAAATTGACCAAAAAATCTCCCAAATTGAGAAAATTTCCTGAACAAAAAAACGAAAATGAAGGATATTGTGCACTGAGGGGAAAACTGCCCGCTGAGAGAATTTCTCCTTTCTGGCTGTATGCTTTCTTAGCAGTTGGGAGTTTAAATTGAAAATATGATTTAAAATTGGTTATATTAAAGGGAAATTTGGAAAAATTATTTAAAAAATTTGCAACATTTCCCGAAAATTGCAGGAGATTTTCCGATTAGCAGCAACGTTTATTGGAAAATTAATTTACCAGTAATGTGGCATTTTATGCTTGGATTTGGGGGGTTCTTGAGAGGTGTCCCTTCCTCACAAGTCCTGCTAACTATCAGTTCCTGGTGGTCTGTGAATATGTTTGTTCTTATAATCCATATTCATTATGGCATTCGGAACAACTTTTTTTGAAGTGATTTGCGCGCTATTTAGCCTATATAGCATGCATGGCCACATGAATACCCTTTTAAAGCCTAAGTATGGAATCTGAACTGTAATGTTCCTCGTGCAGATATTTTGGATGAAAAAAACTAAAATTAAAATCGTAATCACAATTTGAATTGGTGGCAACAGACAGAACCATGCCATGATTACTGGATTAGTGATACTTCTCAAGGGGACGTGTTCTCGATCTCCAGAGTTCATTGTTTTTATATTTATTCCTTTCTTGTTATATTTATTGTTTGATTTCACTCAGGGGGAACATATTTTTGCAGGGTGCATTGACCCTGAATTACAATAGGCTCAACTTGACAATAACATTGTTTGAGAAACTTCAGGAAGCATAAACACTTCAAAAGATCGTGTTTAATAGGTCTACCATTATTTTCCTTGGATCGAATATAACACCCAGAATGCAGCAAAGGCCTCTTTCAATCTTTAGGTTATAAGGTTGAAATTCCTATTACGTTCAAGTTGGGCAGACAACAAACGTACACTCTTCATTATATCATGGATTAGTATAAGAGAACGTCCTTTTACCCATAATCAATTATTCTAACAATTCATACTTTTTCCTAGGAGATTTGGTAACAGCTCTCTGATTATTCAAATAAAGTATTGGAACTTGCCCTTCGTGGGCAAAGAGCACCAAGCTTTACTATTTAGCAAAGCCTGTAAAACAATTCTTTACTGATTTTTGTTGACCTGTTCTGTTTGTTGACCTGTTCTGTCGAACTCGACAATGCAAAAGAACGCGTTATATGACAATTAAACTGTCAACTCTTCATCTTCAAGCCTTTTGTTAAGTCGCGAAGCAGAACAATATTTATGTGCAGCTTGTCATGGAGTATATAGTTCTGCATGAATGGTGTCTTTCCCGTTGATCTTATAAACAGGTATTTGTTACTTTCAACTATCCCTGGATGAATTAGGTAAGTAGAAATATTTCATACGTACCTGTTATCGCTGTTATAAATAGCTTTGTACTTTAGTTAAATCATTTGTTTGTTTAAATGAAGTCAAATACACATGTATACTCGTAGTAGGACATTGATACATTAATATACGAAGATAGGCTATTATAAACTTTATTTGGAGGGGCATACATAATTGGGCTAGGCGGGGGAAGGGGGATTAACATCTTTTTATTACACAAATGATTCAAACCTTTAAAGATTAACTTCTTTTTTGGTGGAGGGGATGGGATACCACTCCTTGTCCAGGCTATGGCGAGCCTCCATGGCCAGATGGCTACGAGAGCTAATGAATGTTGTAGTGTCCAAGTCTTATATGACATTACAGGGATTGAGGAGACGGAGCGGGGGAGAAGGGGGGGGGGAGGTTAGCCCCCACTTTTTTGCTGATGTGCAAAAATAAAATGATTCAAGAGGATTTCACCTTCCTGGTTTTCCCGATTGCCACGGAGACGTAAAAATGGGAAATGAATAACATAAAGTTGAGGGCAAATTTGGTAAAATCATATGAAATTTGTCAACAAATTTTCCGAAAATTGATAAAAATTTCCTCAAAATCAAGGAAAATTGCCTATTGATCAAAATAATAAAAATTTCTCAAAAATTGTAAAAAAATGAACAAAATTTCTCTAAAATAGACAAACATTTTACCGAAATGTTAAGGAAAGTGACCGAAAATGAACAAAATTTCCTCAATATTGAAGAATATTTCGCAAAAAGAAAAGTTGAAAGAAAATTTGGTAGCATTATTTAAAATTTGTCAACAAATTTTCCTAAGATTAAAGAAAATTGACAAAAATTTCTGAAAATCGAAGGAACTTGCCTGATTTTAAATTTTCAAAATCACCGAAATTTTAAAGAAATTGCCCAAAAAGAACAAAATTTCCGTAATTGTCAAAAAATTGACCGAAATTTTAAGAAGATCGACAAATATGCCAAAAATGAATTTTTTTCTTCCGAAAATCTGAAGAAAATTGCGCCAAAATGAACAAAATTTCCCTTAAATTGACAAACAATTCTTAAGGAATTTTAGGGAAAGGGCCTGAAAATAATGAAAATTTCCCGATATTGAAGAAAATTTCTTGAAAATTGAAATATAATTCCGGAAAAATTGAAGGAGATTTTTAATTTAGCCAAAGTCAGTGATGGAACTTAATTTACTATAATGTAATTTTTCACGCACTTGTGACTGAAAAATTGTTGAGTCCCCCCGCCTTTTTGAGAGGTGACCCTTCTTATACGCCCTTGCCTAAGACTATATACCAATATGGTTGGGATTTAGTGTACAGGGTTTGATATGTGGTATCCCCTTTAACTTTTACTAATTACCTCTTCAACCCCCTCCCCCACCTCCCAACTTTAAAAATTGCCCCGCGGTCCCTGCATTATATGACATGTTGACATTTCCGCCGTATAACAGATTCTAAATTTGAAGTAGGCCCTACTTGAAACAAGTCGCACGGCATGAGCGCAATCTGATTGGTTATAAGTTAGTCCTGTCGTGTGGTATAACGTATTTGATTCTTATTGGGCTTTTGAAGAGATATTTCGTACTTGAAGTAGGAAATATGTGGAAATTTACAATCAGCAAATCAGCGGCATAGCCACCGTCCAAAAGTGAGGGTACAACTGTGATTTGTGGTTTAAATTAATTTCCAAATTATGTGTGTGTGTGTGTGTGTGGGAAGGGCGGATCCCGGTGTGATTTTGGGGGAGCCTCCATCAAAAAATAAATAATAATCCATAGTAAAGGTATGCCGAGCCAGGTTTACAAAAGGTCCTTAGAAAGGCCATAGATTTGAATGCATAATATACATGTTTCAGCGCAGTACACGGTATTTTCTCCAATTTTGAGTACCAGTATTCGTTAAACTAATTATCATTCATTAATGATTTGGTCTCGCATCCAATAACGTACGTGCCATCGATGCTATACCCTGTTGTTTTATATGGTTTTACGTAATTACGAATAGACCTAATGTACGAGAAAATGGAGTTTTCATATCTCCAGTGGTTGGCAGAGTGAATGGCGAGGGGAAAAGTATGATAAAAGATAAAAGTATGTTATCAAAATGAAGATATTCAACCTACAACATGCCCCAAATCGCAAAACTTCTTTGGCTTCCTTCGCCCCTGGACCATACCAAGGGCCCTTAAGCGGGCCCCTGGACAATCTGCATGGTGTCACAAATTTTGGCCCCAAAAATCTCCCCTAGATCCGCCTTTATGTGTGAGTGCTTGTGGGTACGTGCACCTGTAAAAGGTAAAATTTGGGGATAATCAAATGTTTACACACCTTCCAACTGGATATCTCCAATTAGCAGAAAACATTTCTCAAATTTTGTGTTAAATGCAGTATATTGTGGGTATCAAAACCATCTTGTTAAAGCAAAATTTGGCAGTGCCCAATTATATGGTAGAAAACGTGTGCCACCACAAAATTAAATTGTATAGCGCCATTAATTCTGTGATGGTGTGGATGTATGATTTTACAACTTCCAGCATGACATGCCAATCGTGCATATACACCTGGGACCAGTGGCGTGGCCAAAAGGGAACGAGGGGGGCGACCGACCCCTCCCCTGCCAATATTTGAATCCGTTGGTTCAGATTTGAATCCGTCGGTTCAGATTGGTGCCGTCGATTCAACAAGCTTTGACATTCCAGGTGCTTATTATATTTTTAGATTTCAAAAAGGCACTTACTCAGAAAAAGGTTCTTCGGTAATGATATTAACATTTGTGCGATTTTGTATTTAAATACATGAAGTAAGACACACACAGAGACAGATATATATATATATATATATATAGAGAGAGAGAGAGGCAGAGAGAGGTGGGGGGACAGAGGGGGAGGTGGGAGTACACGTGGTATAGAACAGGCTCGTTTTAAAAGTTTGACAACACTTACACAAGTTTGTAGTAAATTATTGAAAACTTTTCTTCCAGTCTTTTAGACAGCCCATACTTTCAAAGAGTGACGGTAAACCTAACCATGTAGGCCTACAAACGTAAACAATAAAACATTATATTTCCACATTATGCGTTTTCATGATTTTGTGTTTTGTATATGGTGTATTATAAATAGCTCTCTTTGACATGCATTTTAACTTGTATAATACACCTTCTTACTATGCGTTGTGACATACGTTGTTGCCCTTGAAATGTCAATTTTGCGAGAGCTTCCGGGGGCTTCGCCTCCTAGACCCCTGCCGGGGCTTCGCCCCTGGACCCCACCAGGGACCCTTAAGCGGACCAAAAAGTCGAGCGCATGCCACTAAACATCGTGTCGGTTCAATCTCCCCCCCCTTCCTCAATATGAAAATCCTGGCTATGCCACTGCCTGGGACTGGAACTGTCAAATGTTTTATTAATTCCCTATCTTTATAGGATGCAGTTTAATTAACTACATGCGTAAAAGTGTGTACAGCCACTTTCAATGTAGGCTTTCATACCTAGAAGGAATGAGAATTAACATGAACTCACGGTGGGTATAGCATCTAGACATAATTGTTTAAAAATTCTGCCATCTTTTTTGCCAAAGTCCTTTAATTAAGATTTACCAGAATTTATCAGGACAGCCGCATCCAGTTATTTATGGACTCCTGCGGCCAAGGGTAAGGAAACCTTCCGGCCCATATATACCCTTCAATATCCTTGTTGATGCTGTAAGAATGCAAGAGTCGTATCTCATTTTAAAGATTTTCCCAGTTTCCTACGTATTTCCCCAATCTCCACCTTTTTCACGTATGTGTGTGTGTTGAAGGGTTGGAAGGGGAATGGGGAGTGGGGGTAATAATGTTATTTCTGAAAGGGGATCCGGATCCCGCTGCAATTTTCCTGTGGCTAAGCAACAGATTATCAAAGACAGTAAAAATACGGAAGAAAGTCCCTTGGTTTGATGATTCCCTCAAGTCTTTGAAACGGAGTCGTAGAAAAGCAGAAGCAAAGTGGTTGAGGAGTCGCTCCGATGAGGATCATCGCTCGTTCAAGGCTCTCAGAACCGAGTACAATCAAAGGCT
Source organism: Chiridota heheva (assembly GCA_020152595.1). Classification (NCBI taxonomy): domain Eukaryota; kingdom Metazoa; phylum Echinodermata; class Holothuroidea; order Apodida; family Chiridotidae; genus Chiridota; species Chiridota heheva. The sequence goes on along the minus strand of JAIGNY010002796.1, from coordinate 379,155 downwards.
TCACCAAGCCAGATCAGAGATCATCTCAGCCAAGATTCTGCAATGTGGTAGCGATCAACATAAACTATATCGGCTTATCTACATATTGACTGGTAAAACAAAGGTCAATCCTCTGCCTGATGGTGACAACCAAGTTCTTTCTAATAGTTTTGCTTCTTTTTTTGTTGGAAAGGTGTTGGACATTAGAAATGAGCTGCAACCCTATGATGATTTTGATACAAGTTGTTATACCTGTGATAGTTCGTTTTCTCAGTTTAATCTAGTTGACTTAGATACCACTCACAATATCATTAAGTCATCAAAGGTGACAACCTGTGCTGCTGACCCATTCCCGTCTCATGTGCTTCTTGACTACACTGGACTGTTGCTGCCAGTTTTTCAAAACATGATTAATTTCTCTATGCAATTAGGCAGCTTTCGTACGGTCTGGAAAACAACATATGTGTCACCTTTGATAAAGAAACCATCACTCGAACCCATTTTCAGTATTTACAGGCCAGTTAGTAACCTGCCCCTTGTATCTAAGTTTGTCGAAAGGGCAATGGTTAATCAACTTTTTGATTATGTTAATCACAATGAGTTGCTTCCTTCGTATCAGAGCGCTTACAGGCAGTTTCATAGCACCGAGACTGCAACCGTTAAATTGTTAAATGATCTGCTACTTGGGATGAACAGAAAACAAACCACACTGCTGGTTGCAGTAGATCTTTCGGCAGCCTTTGACACGGTGCATCATGGAATTCTTCTGAATGTCTTGAAGAATAAATTTGGCATCTCTAACACCGGCCTGGAATGGTTTACTTCCTACCTTTCTTCTAGGAAGTGTGTTGTTTGTGTCAACGGCTGCTAATCCAAATCACATGATCTACCCTTTTCTGTTCCCCAGGGCTCAGTTGTAGGTCCGGTTGCGTTTACTTGCTATGCAAGTACTCTTGCAGATGTTATTTCACATGCTAATGATCACGTGAATATCATTGGTTATGCTGATGATCACTCTTTTTATTCTAGCTTTGATTCTGGTAATGTAGCTCAAGAATTAGATGCTGTTAATGGTATGCAACAAGTCTTATCCAAACTAAAACACTGGATGCAGCTGAATAAGCTCAAAATGAATGACAAAAAAACTGAGGCCATTTTCTTTAGTTCACGTTATTACAGACGTAGAATTGCGACAGACTCGATTCAAGTCGGTACTGATTCTATAAAACCATCCAGCTGCATTAAATTACTAGGTGTTTCACTTGATACTAACTTAAACATGCAACTACATATCAAGGAAAAGTGCCTTGTAGCCAGTCGCAACTTAATGATTCGTCGAATCAGAAAACACTTGACCACTGGAAGTTGTAGGCTACTGGTTCAAAGCTTAGTCATCTCACACCTCGACTATTGTAATGCTGTGTTTGCTGGGCTGCCCACTTCTAGTTTATTACCAATGCAATCAATTCAGAACCAGGCAGCTAAAGTTGCTTTGCAAAAACGCAAATTCGATAGTGCTTCAAGCTGCCTAAAGGAACTGCATTGGCTTCCTATTGTTAAACGTATCCAATTTAAAGCTCTGTGTCTTGTTTTTAAATGTATTCATAATCAGGCACCAGCCTACCTCAAACAGCTAATTCAGTTCCGTAAATCCACATATGACAGTATGATACACGCAGCTCATGTAATCCTCCTCTTTCTCTACCCCGTACTCATACTTCGTTCGGTTCTCGTGCATTTTGTTCCATCGGTCCCAAACTATGGAATGACCTGCCTGATTCAGTAAAGTCTAATTCATCATTTACCTCTTTCAAACGTAACCTAAAAACTCACCTTTTCAAGCTGGCCTTTAATTATTTTTTTTTTTTATTCTTCTTTGGTTCTTTTGGCAGTTTCTCAGTGTGTTTTATTATTTTACATCTTGATTGGAAAGCGCGATAGAATATCTTTTTAGTAATGGCGCTGTATAAGTACTTTATTATCATTATTATAACGCCGTGTTTTTTGGTTTAAAATTTGCAGTGGCAAAATATGTTGTTCATGCTTACGAAATGTTATACCGATTTAAATAACAGGCCCATTCGTTTTTGTTTTCCAACAGTTCAGTATGGCGGAGACTATGATCGTACACACTTTTTGTAAATATTTCGACGCAAAAGTTACACTTCTATGTATAACAACCTTTGTCATACTCCACTGGTGTTTCCGTAGATCAAAGCACCACCTTCCTCCTGGACCGCGCGGCTTACCACTGATTGGTGACATTCTGTCACTCGTCCTGGCAAACAAGGAAGTGTCACAAGTTTTCAAAGATTGGTCCCGCATTTATGGGGATATTTTCACAATCAGAATTGGAGTACATACGATAATTGTTCTAAACAATTTCCAATCAATTCATGACGCTTATCACAATCATGAAATCAAGGACAGACCAAAGATGGAGTTTACAGAAAGCGTTCACAAAGGGCATGGTGAGTGGCAACTTTTCAACTGTTATATAAACATTTGATGACCTACAGGGCAGACTATAGATCATAACGTCTAAACGGGTTGCTTCTCCTGGGCATAAAGGTCTGCGCAAATTAGAAAGTTTACAGCATTTTTTAGCATTAAATGAAATTTTCAGTACAGCGCGCATCAGTCCACACAACAGAGAATCGCATACGCACAACAGAGAATAACGTACCCGCAGCACAAACTCTGCTGAATGAATAACGTACCCTTTAGCAGCACGTTTACAACTCTAAAAACAAATTAACCTCCTTTGCTGAATGGTTAAATGTCAGGCCCATTACATACCTCAGGCCCAGGGCCCTTAACATACCTCAGGCTCAGGGCCCTTAACATACCTCAGGCTCAGGGCCCTTAACATACCTCAGGCCCAGGGCCCTTAGGGCCCAGGGCCCTTAACATACCTCAGGCCCAGGCCCTTAACATACCTCAGGCCCAGGGCCCTTAACATACCTCAGGCCCAGGGCCCTTAACATACCTCAGGCCCAGGGCCCTTAACATACCTCAGGCCCAGGGCCCTTAACATACCTCAGGCCCAGGGCCCTTAACATACCTCAGGCCCAGGGCCCTTAACATACCTCAGGCCCAGAGCCCTTAACATACCTCAGGCCCAGCCCTTAACATACCTCAGGCCCAGGGCCCTTAACATACCTCAGGCCCAGGCCCTTAACATACCTCAGGCCCAGGGCCCTTAACATACCTCAGGCCCAGGGCCCTTAACATACCTCAGGCCCAGGGCCCTTAACATACCTCAGGCCCAGGGCCATTAACACCTCAGGCCCAGGGCCCTTAACATACCCCAGACCTGGACTATCATTCCCGCCTTGGGCCTGGATACTTGAATTATATGAAGAGCATAGGCGGCGGAATGGGGGAGGGGGACAACTTTTCTCATAAGTTTAAAAAGTGCCCTTTTTAGAAGGAAAAGTGTCCTTTCAAAGAGGACAAGTGCCTTTTAGAGAAGGAATATGTCCTTTCAAACATCGACAAACTTTTAATTCAAAGACTATATATCTGATCATTTCATTAAAGAAAGTAACACAAATATTTCCCTAAAATTGTAAATTTCACGCGCATACACCATTCAAAATTTTCCCTAAAGACGAAGTTGGACCCAACAGCCCCTATATATTGGACTTTTTATACTTAAAAAGGCCTGTACCTTAGTTTTGCAGGCTTATAACTTGTAAAAAGTATTTAAAATTGGTCCTTTATGTGTGTGAGCCACGCCAAATTTCCTTAGTGGGAGGGGAGGGGGTCATGCAGGGCAAAACTTACTATTTGGACCTGGGCCATTGTCATGGAATAAACTAAGGTGCCCTCCCCATACTTCTTTCTAAAATTTAAAAAAATGCCTCTTTACAGAGATTTAAAAAAAGTGTTAATTAAAATATGTTCAAGTTTCCTTATTATATTTAATCTTTTTATTGACAAATTGAAGAAAGTAACACAAACATTAAACAAAATAACCCAAATTTTACTGGTGGAGCACCTTTAATTTGGGTTCCAGAAAAACACATATACCCTTGTCACTGACTGACTGACTCGTTGAAGACTGGGCACGGTGAATTTGGGTCATCTAGTTTAATTTATACTGATATAATTTATATACTCTAATAGTCTAAGGACCAATTATTTGCTTTTCACATTATTCTAAACATGAAATACTTTCTGATTCATGACCAATACAATTGGATAAGTCTAAATCCTTTCGATTAGGGCATGATCTATGAATTCTCCAATTTTTGTAGATTTTGGTATAAAGTTGTTCTATTTTACTGAATTTTGGACCAAATTATCTTAAATTTTTGAGCTACAAATTTAAAAAAAAGAAGGCAAAATGAAAACATCTAATGCAAAAATGAAAAGCAATGATATATATGACGAACATTATTCACAGCAATTCATACCTTTGGGGTATCACAACAGGTAGGTCTATGGTGTAGGAAGCTTTCAAAAAGTGTGGGGGCAACCTTTTTAGGAGGCACTTCCCAAGTCATGTGCATATGTCCTTGTCCCTGTCTGTAGGTAATACAGTAAAGTAAAAGGGGCACTTCATGTTTAGAAAGGGGCACTTTCCAATGGGAACACATTCTTCCACACATGGGACTGACAAAAGTCACCAATTTTCTACTTTGGGGTCAGTAATTAAGGGAAATTTCATTTCGAAAGGGGCACTTTTGCCATAGTTTTTTTTAAAGTGTGTACACATTCTACCAGTTCTTGCACCTTTTGACAGTAATTGAGGGGCACTTTTAATTTGAAAAGGGACATTTGTGTAATTTTTCAGAAAGTGAAAGGGGAACACCCCCCCCCCCCTACACCTATGGTCTACAACCATATATGTCTATAGATACATCTGAATAGATGTATTTCTATATCTACAAAAAGAACAGTATCAACAAAAAACATGTTTTGCAAACTTTGCCAGCCTTGCCCTGTGCAATGGAGGGCTTGGACCACCTGAAATGATGACACTCTTCTTGTTTCTTCCCAGGTATCGGCTCTTCGTCAGGTAGCGTATGGTCACGCCAACGAAAATTAGTTCTGTCTCTTTTCCGGAGTTTTGGTATTGGAAAAGCAAAATTTGAAGATACAATTGTTACGGAAGCCTCAAATCTTTCATCTTATCTCCTCAGTTTAGGAGAAAAGAAGTTCGATGCTCACCCTTTCTTCATGAACGCTGTTTCTAACGTAGTCTGTAAAGTTTCATGGGGAAGACGATATCCATACAGTGATGTCCAGTTTAAGCGCCTCCTTGCCATCAATAATGAAAACATTGAACTTGCTGGGGCTGGTGGTGCAATTTTGTTTTTGCCATTCTTGTCTTATCTTCCACTACCAAAAGTTAAGAAATTGCAGAAAAATCTTACCGAATTTTGCCAATTTGCTCTCAACATAATCAAGGAGCGTCAAAAGACATTAAAAGAAATCGAAGCTGCGAGCATCGTAGAAACATATCTTATGGAGATACAAAAACCAGAAAATGATTCAAATGTGTTTAATATAAACAATCTTGTGTGGATAATAGGAGATGTTTTCACTGCTGGGACAGACACAACAGCTTCAACTTTATCTTGGTCACTAGTATTCATTCTACATTTCCCACATTGCCAGGGTAAGGTACAAGAAGAGTTGGACAGAATTGTTGGACGTGATCGTATGCCAGCATTATCCGATCAAGAGAATTTGCATTATGTAAATGCATTTATAGCAGAGAGCCAAAGAATGAGCAATTTGCTACCACTTGGACTTGTTCACGCAGCGTCCAAAGATACCTCTTTAATGGGCTACCACATCCCTAAAGGGGCTCTTGTCATGTCAAATTTAACTTCTGTGCTGATGGATGCAAATCTGTGGTCACAACCAGACATCTTCAACCCTGATAGATTCCTGGATGAAAATGGTACTTTTTTTAGACCCAAGGAATTGATTCCTTTTGGTGTGGGTGAGTCTGACAGAGAATTTTTTTCTTCGTTCTCATACTTTTTGTAAATTAAGGCACCTTTGTTCTTATATGCACCTTATATGCATTGTGATTGTCATTTCATTGTGAGCACTTTCAATAATTACACCTAGGAAAATGATTACAATATGTTAAGGGTTATTGTTCTATTCCTTCACAGGTCACAGAATATGTATTGGGGAGAGGTTAGCTCGAATGGAGTTGTATATTTTCTTAACTCATCTTCTTCATCGATTCACCTTCAGTCCCCCTGAAGATGGCAGGTTACCATCATTCGAGGGCAGAACTGGCTTGATCAGATCACCATTTCCATTTGAGGTTTGTGTGAAGCCACGTGATTATTAATCAAATGGGACAACTTAACATCCTGCGAACAGCGGTACAGGAAGGGAAGCTATTTTCATCTGAACAGCGAGTGAAAATGAGAAGTTTGCACTAAAACACAACAAATACTGTACCTCAAGCTATGAGATTCAACTTCGTGCCAGATGGCTTAAACAAAGACTTTTTGATACTCACTATAGAGCTATTTAAGTTAAAAAAGAAATTCACGATAAAAGATAAAAAATGACAAGACAATTTTGTACATTTTTTAATAGATTTACTATCATTCATCTTACTGGTAATAGAAGTATATAGAATATTTGTCCATATAAGTTAATAAAAAAAAATATTTTGTCAGTTTTATCAAGCCTTATCACCTCTTAACTAAGATTTCTGACAAGGCCGTCATGAAGACAAAACAAGTAAGTTTACATAATTCACTTATTCAAGGTTTCAAAGATGACAAAGCAACAAGAACTGCAATCAGATCATGGCTAAGATTTATGTAAATTGTTAGGATAGTTATCAACTGTCAGAAAAAAAAAAAATGTGGTCTACAATTTTGATAAAAGCTCTGATAAATGTGATGAAAAACAAAACATCATTTGAATAATGTCATTGATTCAATACTATCACATGCAGTGACTCATTATTTGTCCAGAATATAAAGAAAAATATCTAATTTCAGAGCTTCTAAAAAATTATACATAGAATTGGGATTTATTTTAAAATATAATTTATAATAAATATTATGCACTACATAGCAACATGAGTAAAACATTAGTAGTTTGTAAAACTTAACAGAAAATGTCAAGTGTTAAAAAAAAAAATTCTTCTTTCTTTAAAAAATTAGTTCAGGGGTGAAAGATGTCCATCTTATATGATAAAGGACTTAAAAAGAAACAAGACTGTGAAGAAAGCATTCAAAAATCTTATTCCGTTAAGGAGATATTTAGGTTTAAAGTTTGGTATAATTTGTGTAGGAACGACTGAAATCAGACTAGTTGTGATGTTATAGCCTCAGATTCCTCAAAATCTTTATGTATTCTATCATATTTTGTCCTGCAATTTTATGGCTTAAAAACCATTGGATATGTCAGTTGAACAAAATCTTGTAAGGGTAATTATAATTTACCACCTGAAGAGAGTTTGAGGAAAAATAATTCAAATAGTAAAATAGAATGGTTAAATACCGTCATGGCTCACATGCCCATGCAAATTGACACCCATATTATATGACCTGACCAATTATAAAAATGGCATCCCCAACTAAGTCCCACATGGCATTCCATGTCCCACATGGCATTCCATGTCCCACATGGCATTCCATGTCCCACATGGCATTCCATGTCCCACATGGCATTCCATGTCCCACATGGCATTCCATGTCCCACATGGCATTCCATGTCCCACATGGCATTCCATGTCCCACATGGCATTCCATGTCCCAAATGGCATACCACCCCCATGTCCCACATGACATCCCATCCCATCCCATGTCCCACATGGCATTCCACCTTATCTCCCACATGGCATTCCACCATACAGTATGTCCCACATGGCATTCTACCATATGTCCCACATGGCATTCTACCATATGTCCCACATGGCATTTTACCATATGTCACACATGGCATCCCACCCTATGAGCCACATGGCATCCCACCCTATGACCCACATGGCATCCCACCCTATGACCCACATGGTATCCCACCCTATGACCCACATGGCATCCCACCCTATGTTCCACATGGATACCATCCTATGTCAAACATTTTTCCAACCATATGTCCCACATGGCAATCCTCCCAATGTCCCACATGGCATCTTTCCCTGTGTCCCACATGACATACCTTCCTATGTCCCCCATGGCATTGTGCAAATTGCATCATACAAATTAGTATACTTACAAAGCAACAAATTGGTTTCATACTGATTTTGATCTCGATGAGGGCTTGCCTTACTATTCTCTTATGTCAAACCTACCAACCATTCAACAAGATTATGCATTACAGTCATCCAACACAGTACAAAATTTCAACCAATCACATGCCATCATTATTTAATTCATATTCATATGGATAGTGCTACGATGCAGTAGATCTGGGTGCATCGCTTGTTAGATCAATTATTGAATATACTGATATATAGACTCATAACAAGGACCCATAACAAGGACCCATAGCAAGGACAACCTAAGAAGAGAACCCCTCTTTTTTCTCATGTGATTTGACTTTGAAATATATAAATTCTTGTATTTTGCGATAAAGTTATCTTCCTTACCTGTCATTAGCTACAAGATACCTGACATTTTTGTTGATTTAAGGGTCCAGGATTTCCCTTGTGCAATTTCTTGCCTTTAACAAGAGCATACATTTTTCTTTATAATTATGCAGACTTTTCTTTTACTATACTTTCAAATTCTTGCAAACAATAACTTCCCTTCAGTGTTCAGGGGTCGAAATTTAATTTTTTTGCCACTGTTCCACGAAACAGTACTGTCTCAATTAATACTGTTCCTGATCAGATTTCACTGCTCCGATAACGAATAAATTCCTTTCTTTAAAATGAGCTCAATTTACAACTCCTTTTTTTGTCAATATGTGCAAATATTTATGTCAATTATTAGTTTGGGACCCCACAAAATTGAAGGTCTCATACACATGACTGCATACACATATTTTAATTAAATTTTCGCACCCCTCCAAATTTTTGGAAGAGTCAATTTGGTAGGACGCAGAGGAAATCAGTGTGAAGATCAATACTTGCTTCCATAAACTTTGTATTGACATCACATACTTTTAAGTGTTTACATCACATACTTATAACTTGATTTCTTTTGTTCTTTTATCCTGACAGGTTTTTGTGATTTTACCAAAAGTGAATCATTGTAGATTCTTTCTGTGAAGGCAAAAGTTAGATTACTAGTTTATTGTGTCAGCAAGAGTGATATTTACAGACCATGATTTTCAAATCACACCCAATAGCTTCTATTATTGAAACCCCCATATAGAGTATACATTGCATAAGAGAAAAAGTACCATTTAGCACTACGTTATAGCCAAATGGGAGTGACATGACCCCTTGTAGAACCAGGCTTAAGATCTTGTGGGTACATGTAGCTCATGGACAATGATTAACTGTTCTGAAGGAGTGTTATTTTTCTTTGAAAACCTTGTTTATGTAATGAGGGTTGTTAACTCATGATTGGTGGATCCAACTGTACATATCTCTATGGAAAAAAGAGATACAGGTCAAGAGGTCGAACATACCCAAGCAAAATTGCATTATATGTGATTAATGTGTAATGTTATTTTAAGTAACTGTGATGCTAGCAAAATCAAATTGTTTATAAGTTAGATTGTGATTTTCAAAATTTTTCAGTGAAAATGTTATTGCCTTGGGTATTCAGATCTGTTGAATAGAGATGTAATTGCGTTTGCGAGTCTGTGTGCTCATGAGTGAGTGAATGAAAGTGTTGTTAGAAGTATTTAGTGCATTGTGAATTAGAGTTGATTTGAGAATAGTTGATTTAGTTTAAAGAGGTATATGAGTATAATGTTATGTGTCACAAACTGATGATATCCATGAGGGTAATTCCATGGGTTAGAGGACCATAATGTTATGTGTCACAAACTTAATGATATCCATGTGGGTAATTCCATGGGTAAGAGGACCAAAGTGTGATGCTTTGGTGTCTAGGTAACACACAAAATCAGAAAGACATGTTATGATTGTTTTATAGTTTTGAAGTGAAAAAGTAACAAAACAGAACACGCAATTAGAGCATGACAATGCCAAGGGCATATGTAAATTATCCTTATGCTGTGTGTGACGGGATAACCAATGGTACCTCCAGTTGGACCCCAGGTAAATGGAATTGCCAATGTACAAAGTGTAAAATATGTGTCAGTAAATACATAAATAAACACTTGCTTCCAGAAACTTTGTGTTGACATCTCATATCTATAACTGGTTTTCTTTTGTTATTTTATCCTGACAGAACCCCAATCTGAAAGGGTGCTACATAAGTATTACATGTACATGATGTATCATCCAGTTGCATACAGTCATACATGTGCAAGCAGCCTTGCATATGTGTAGTCATGATTAATTGTGCTGACAATTGCAGGCAAGGTGGAAAAAGCTTTTCCTTTCTGGAAGAAATTCTTTGATGTCTGTTTGACAACATGCAATTTCTTTGAGTAGAAATCAAATTACTGATCATTGATGCCACATACTCATGAAAAGAACATTGTTCCATTAAAACAGTAATGTTTGAAAATTCACTGTTCCTGCATAAAAAGCACTGTTCTTGGAACAGCGAAACAATAGCAAATTCGACCCTTGAGTTATCAAAACAATACACACGTGAAACCTTGAATGAGTGAATAAAGCTCACACCTTCCAGCCAAGTCACAGGCACCACTCATTTTGGACAAAGAAATGTTTCATCTAAAGGTATGCATCAAATTTTCCAAGCTTAACTTTACATTTACCCACAAAAAACATGTTTCGTCCAATATAGTCTGTGCATGTGACTTAACGGGAGGTGGAAATTAACCTCAGCAACCCGTAACTGTTGGATCCAATCCAGACCTTTTAGTAATGTTGAGTTTAACAACTTCTTCGGCTGATGTGGGATGGATCCCAACCACAGATGAAAGCTGCTTGAATGTTATGCCGCATCTGAAGTAAATAACAAAGAAATACATGCAGCAAGTGACATCTACAGGTAAAATAAGCCATATTGTCAAAAAATAAATGTGAAGGCATAATTACTTAACATACTTTCTATAATTAAACAGAGATCTTCACCTTTCTGTGTCACAAATTTTGAGGGTGTTCAAAAATTCTTGAACTTTGATCGGGAACAGTTTAAAATGAATAAGTGTTACAGAATACATTTAGAGCAAACTCCCCTGGCTTATTCAAACAGCATGTTGGCACTCATATGGGGTAATATTTTTCACCCTCAAAATTTTGAGGTATGTAGGTGGTCAAGGTACATAATTTTCGTCAATTCTTTTCCCCACATTTTAAAGTGATCCTCTTTTTCACCAAACTATTGGCCACTGGAAAGTCCAGATTTTATTATACCCTCTCACTGTATATCCATTATGAACTTATCATGCTATAGCTTTTACCCCACAAGTCCTGACCGTTTTCTACATTTTGATTGGGAGATTGTGTTTCCAGGCCTCCCAGGGGCTCTTCAACAAAATACATTTTTTTTTAAAGGTTGTTTATTAAAAAACAAAGGTTTTTAAAGGCTTCAAATGGTAAAATCAAGGTCAACCAATTCATAACATACTCACCATCTAAGCTGAATTTGATAATATCTGTGGCCCTCATTTCAATTACCTGACTTAAATTCTAACTGTTATTTGTGAGTCTGTTTTGTATTAGGAATCATGCCTGGCTGTCCACATCGCTACCTCATCTAAAAACAAAAACAAAAATTCTTTATTCAAAACACTCTTTCAATCACTTATATATCTCTTTGCAACAAATACTAATAGATATTAATGAATAGCATCACATATGCCTAAAACACCAAAAACAAAAGACTTGGTGTTCTAAATGACTATTTCTATTCCAACTGACTATTTCTATAATTACTTTGAGGTCTGGATAAAATAACTGAAAAATAGTATATACAGCATTGTTGCATATACACAGTAGTGTAAAGCCATAACTATACTTGATATAAGCAAAGGCATGCTTGCCCTACATACATTAAACTCAAACTAAAATGTTTACAACTTTGGATTACCTGAATATACTTTTGTTTAAGATAGACATGCTTGCCATACAAACACTAAACTTAAATTAATAAATAGTAAATTAAGTTTCTAGCTTTTGTGATTGGCTAATAGGTGGCCTCAAATACATTCAAGACCAGCATGATGTATGTTAGGAGAATGATGATGATCAACATTTTCCATATATCAATACCTTTATTAAGTATAATAAATGAACATCATCCTAGGTCTCAAATGGCACAATTTTAGATTTGTAATTACTCCCGTTTAACTAATTGATGGTCTGAAATTTGTTTCTGACCAGACTGACCTGTATGGCAGTGCATGTATGTGCCCCTTGGAAAAATAGTGGCCTACATCGGCAAAATAATGAAAAGCATATCCAAGGATATGCAAAGAAATATAAGAAAATGTATGAAAAAAATATCCCAACCACAAAATTCTAGCCACAACAATCACGACTCTCATGAGTCTCAATCGACGGCTCTGGCCTTGATTCAAGAACAATCTTTAATAGCAACAGTTCTTAATTAATTTATAAAAATTAAAATGAGGATTATTAAATTATTTGCCAACTTTCCCCTACTGACCAGAACAGAAATTTGAAAGCCTTGCAAAGTCAATATTTGGCCCCCAAGTGATTAAATGCTGCAATGTTTACTGACACTGTTATCAAATACCTCAAATTGTAGATATGTAACTAACAGTACACTATGCATTGTATTTTAATACAGTCTGACAGTCCAGTCCGCCTTGTGTTTGTGTAAATGTTACAGAATTTTAGCCTAGCCTATTTTGGTCACAAAACAAATGAGCAGCCAACTAACATTAGCCCAATTAAACCTAAATTTGACATTCGCAAACTTTCTAAATTTCTTCAAAAGAGGCCTAAAAATGAACCTACATTTATCATTCAAGTCTTACCTTGATCCCTAATTCACCTGTGGCTGTTTTTACTTTTCCAAGACCTTGTTTTTCAACTTTGTTGTAAATGTTCAGTGCTAACCGGTTTCGTGATTTAGTTTTATCTGTCTGTCAAAACTTGATAACCTATGACCTGCCCATTTTAATGTATTTCTGTATTATTGTTTGAAAACAACAAACAGCTTCTTGCGATCGTACAAAAGTAATATAAAAAAGATCTTTGAGAACAAACGTATTTTGTTTCATTAAGTTTGGCGGGTAACTTTATTTAGTACGGTCAGTTTTTTGACTGGTCAGTTTGTCATCGCAACAAAAATCAAGAAATGTTTAACTGAATGATGTCACAATGAGTGTTAGGAGAATATGAAAAGTTATCAAAATAAATTGCCTTTTTTTACTTCTGTATTTTCACCTAAAAAATTATTCATTTATGAATGGGGATAAAAGCGAGCGTGGCCAGTCTCATATGGCATTTGAAACCGTGGATGATGTCATCCTAGGGCCAGCAGACCTCAGCTATTGCCTTAGTCCACTCAAAACCTGTGATGATGTCATCCTTGTTCTCAAATGGCATTTGAGACCAGCCACCCTCGCATTTATCCCCTAATTAAATTCTTTGCTTCTTTGGATTAGCTGAACAATACTTTTATGTGTAACACATACCCACATACATTAAACCTAAAAAGTAAATTATTTATTTCTTTGGATTAGCTGAACAATATTTCTTTTTGCATGTGACAACTTTCAGAAGCAGATTAACATTCTGGCAGCCTGTAGTACTCCATATGCCATTGTTATTTCATTCAGACCTTTCTTTGTGATTACGAAAAGCATTACAAGATTGGTGATTCAATTGACTTGTTTCTACAGCTTCAAATATTGTCACTTATTGTTTTTGTAAATCTTAATTTTTGTTGTTGAAATTCAGCTTCTGTTAAATTTCAGAATGTCTTTTTTAAATACATCACATTTTATATCTTAATTGTTCTTGCTGGTCAAGTCTTTTCTATCTTTATTTTATTCTTGTATTTTTTTTTGTAAGATCTTAGCTTTTTCCTTTTGTGTATTTACCTTTTGCTTGTATTTTTATGTGCATATTTTTCTTTAAAGGGTTTATTGTATGTGCTTTGGGGTTGTATTTTACAGCGGAAGGCACTTTACAAATATATTGTATTATTATTATTATCATTATTATTATTACATGATGATTAGGGGTATGACCAAGTTCCAAAACATCTTAGCCCAAATCCATTACCATATTGCTAGCTACATTGACACATGAATTAAAAATAAAGGCTCTACATAAGAAAATGAAGAAATTTTCTCCAAGGATGTCACAAATTTGCATTAAATGTGCATAAATAAACTTCAAAATTTCAAAATGCACAGTAAAATGGTCAATTTTTAACCAATTTAGATGAAATAATTTTGCAGTTTTAATGGTTTACATTATATTTTAAACTTACTAAGCTCATGTTTCCTCTAGATGCCCATAGTCCTTTAATATCTATGGAGCTTAGAATCTAAAGTGGCATGTACTCTATATGCTTCACATTAAACTTTGGCTTTTTTTTGTGCATATTTGAAGTAGTTTGACATCAGCTTTTTTTTTTTTGTGTGCAACAGCTTTCTAAATCAGATTTACATTTGTCAAGTTTCTTCCTGGCAATTTGAAGTAGTCCAGATGTCACTTTGATTTCATTCATACCTTTCTTTGCAATTGTAATTAATAAATCAACTGATGTTCTATTCAGCAACTCAATATTCAAATTGGTAGATGCTTTTGAAAAAGTGAAGTTTATATTAACACTAGGTGAAAGAGCCATAGTGCCTGCACTGTAAATAGGATCAAACAAGAATCTGTTAAGCCCTTAAAATCACACCCAAAAGATCGGTACAGAACATCTGCCCAGCCATCGGGATCAGCCTAAGACAATAAAGAGGCATATTATATTCGTCATTGAGATCAGTAGGACTTCCCAGCTTGGATTGTAAGTGAGCAAAGTAATGTTGGGATATTAAACCACCAAAAGTCATCGTGTATATCTATAATGCACCAAAGGATAATTTGTCAAGGGCAGACCAGAGGAAAATTGAGCAGAATAGAAAACTCACCAATCTTGAAAGTAAAGTGTTTTTTGACAGTTTTTATTTTTTTGGAAAAACCTAGGATTAGACTGACTTCCATACCAATCTTTTGGGCTGATCCTGTTAAATGATCCATATTATCAAGAGATCACCAAATACTTCTTTTGCATCTAATGGTACTACAATCTACATTAAATATTGCTTCATATACAAGTTGTTCCTCTGATGACATCATTGGGACAGACAATGAATAAGCATATTGCTAGGTACTCACTTTACAACATATCACCATCAGATGCCACCTCTCTGATGTGGACGCCAGGGTAGACCCTCCACGTAATGTAACACAAAACAGTCTCTGAAAAACTCAAATATACAATAGCTTGACTGAAATGTCTATCATGAAACAAGTAAAGGTTCAAATTTACTATATATAAATTTTACTACAACACTTTTGGCAATATTATTTTTCATGAACCAAACCATAAATAAAGGTTTTAAAGAGTATTTTTGAGAAATAAAGTGCCACTTTTGCAATAAAGGTTTTTAAAGGTTCGCTGGGAGGCATGTATAATTTCCAACCCAGATATGCGATATCCTTTTCTTAAATCATTAACAAAAACCACAACTGCTCCAGTGCTAGGCCATACACAAAGCCACAGTGTTATGTGAATTGGTCACTTATCAGCTTATCAGTCACTGCATATATAGAGCTTTTGTGTAAAAGTGCACTCAAGCAAAGTAAGGATGATAAACAACAGATTGTGCTGAATGAGGCTTTTTCCTCTTGACGATTTGTGGTTAAAATTGCGGTTTCATGAAAAGGAGTTGGAAGACCAGTTTTTAATTGCTTTGGGAGTTCATCATGTCAAAGACTGATTAAAGTAACTACCACCCTTTGGCCGATTCTTGCCCTTTCAATTCCTCAGGGATTGCAAAAGTGTTTAGTAAATTGCACCAGGCCAATCTGACTTACGAAAAAGCAGCAGCAAACCCCTGCATGATTTCCCCAGTGTTGGGTCCAGTGATGTGTAACCCCAGGATCTGCTGGTCATCCTCTTTCTTACACACAGCCTACAAAACATAAAACAAAGTAAAAGTTATGCAAACAATTTCATATTGATATTGTTTTCATCTTATGATCATTACTAGACAAAAGTAATCCAACAATCTCAGTGTTTTCACTTATTACTTGTTACATAGACATACCGATTGTGACTTAGCAAAGGCTATATTAATGTTGATTAACTTTGTGAATTTGTCATTTATTGGCCACTAGTTTGCTGAATGAACTTTTTTTTTATTGAATATTTATTGTTCTTGCTCATATTTACATTCTTTCACAATAATCTGCAAATTTGTGAATAATGCATTACAAAACAAATATAATACATCAGTTTATTAAATCCATATACTCTCAACATTAATCATTATTCATAAATCAAAATTAATTGAAAAGAAATTTCCACACCCTCCAGTCATCATCGATCATGTTCTTCAAAGAAATAATAGAGGCAATGTACTTTTGAATACTGTAGTAGCACCTTTGAATAACCATTTTTGCACCACGTAGATCAACCTTATTATGAGAATATTTACAACAATAAATGTAAAATTTAGCTAGCAGCTTAATACAATGCAAAATCTTATTACACAGAATACCAAACAATACATTGTTCAAAGTTATAGGCACGACAAAAGACGTACTGGTCCAAAGAGAGAAGTTTTCCCAGAACTGAGAAACAACATTACATTAATAAAACAGATGGTCTCGAGTTTCAACTTCAGTCTGGCAAAAGGAACAAAAGTCTTTTACGTTTATTCCTTTTTTTGAAACTGTTGCAACAAAAGATGCAGTTGGTAAGCCGATATTGGAACCAATGGAGCTTAGCATCGTTGGTAGATAAGGAAGGGCATAACTTAATATCAGACCAATATTTTTGGGTTAATATGAGAAGTTAATTTGTCATATTCCATTTCTTGCTTGGTAGATTTACCAAGGTTTATAATGTCTTAACAGACCTTTATTGGACTATTTACGTCACGACGCCCACAGCCATTTTATTAACCAGTCGTGGAGCACTGGTTGGAGACCCACCAGGAATCGAACCTGCGACGCTAGCTTGAAAAGCTGAAGCTTTACCGCACTGCCATGAAGGTCTCTTGGAAGGTAGATTATAATTAGTTTTTCGTTCAATAATCGTAAAAACTTTACTGCCAAAATGAAACTGTTTGATTGCTTTAGAAGGTACAGGTAAAGGTTCTGAATGAACTTAACTTTGACTCCAAATGACACCGTGTGGCTAATTTGTAATGGAAATTTCTCCTATAGGCCCTATCACTGCATGCTTCCCTCAACATACACCCATTCTATCTGCAAAATTTCTGTAGTCAAGCACTATCATTCTGACATAACTTGTTTAGCTTATGAGCAGCGCATTAATATAACATTTTGACTTGAGATGGGGGGGAGGGGTAAAATATAAGATTTACCGATGGCCTCAAATTAGCATCCCATTTAAAAAAAACTGCCTCTCTGTAAAAAAGTTGATAATCAAAAATCAGTATTTTTACTGACCCAATACCAGATTTACCGATTTATCTCAAATGTTATGAATTATGGATGATAACAAAGCTTTCTTAATATACACAACATGTGAGATTGGGAAGATGGCTCAAAATCTTAATGTAATTCTCCAATTTTTTCCCTTAATTTCAGCCGTCACATTTTACTAAAAGCATATTTAGTTTTTGAGTTTTAGTTGGTGCGAGTTGCTTCATGATCTATTAGGGCTCATGGACATGTGAAGGCAACATTGTCTGGAGCCAAATCCATCAAAGCACCACAATGTATCCTCAAATCATTTCAAATTAGTTGTTTTACAGTTTTTTAAATTTCTGGTGTTAAAATGCGAATTTGCATCTAAATATACGACCCATGAATGGATCCTCCTTCTTTTTTTTAATGTAAATCTATTGTTGCTATACTTTCAGCACTTTGTGGGGATAAACCTGTATATGTTTGTGAAACTGATTGAAATAAGTAAAGATGGATTTACTCTTGAAAGTGAAAACAAAAAAGTTTTCATTGAATTATGCAAATGTACCAGTGCCCTTTGATCATAAATTCTTGCACTGTTCAGCATCATTTTTTCAACCTTTAAGCCAGATTTGCCCTCTTGACATGACACAATCAAGTCTATCCAGAATCAAGTGTTTCTTTGTTTGTTTTACAATGCAGAGTCAGTAGGCTCACTTACCTTTATGTAACATTGCTCAGCTGATCTCCCTGGGATAGTAAACTCCAAAGGTTTGTAAAATGCATGGTAAGTCTACAAAGATAACAGTGAAATCATACTCCCATTATTTATAACGTTGGGCAAAGAGTATGAAATTATAATTATATTTTTCTGACGAACTAACTTCATGTTCTGCTTGTATGCCTTAAGACTAAAAACAAAAGGGGAATTGACCAATTAGTGACTATTTGATGTATAACCAAAAATTAAGTTGAAAATCCAACTTAATTTTAAAATGTAAATGTGTGACATACCACCATGACGTCACTCATACATGTAGGACTATTCAGTATTCATTACAGTGGACTTTTTCTGTCGTGACAGGACTAGTATTGTAAACTCCATACTCAAAATCAGCCATCTTTAATTGAGAATTATTTTTCAAAATTTCATTTAATGAAGAGAATATGGACTTCAAATTAAGAGCTATTTAATGAAGATTGTATTTTAATGGTTACGACACTACAATCAATTTCAGCAATGCTAACTGAAAAATTTGTGGCATTGTTTTTTTCTCGCAAAAATCATGTAAATTGGCAACGTTGAGGAATGCAGACAAAAAGTTCCAGTGGCAATCCAATATTTTAATAGCCAGGTCCAAAACATGATATGAAAAATGGTACCTTTGGATATTTTTACTGTTTTAGAAACATAATAGAAAATATTTATTACACCAAAATATTTTTTGAAGAGTCACAAGAGATAGTGAAGGAGAATGATATTATTTAAAATGAACAAAGCTAGTCTAACCAGAAACTTCAACAGCTAAGTTAAGAAATTGTTAGCGTGGGTAGGTACGCCACTTTCCATCTGCTGAAGTAATCTTGCAACCTGAATCTGAATAGGTTAAGGTAAAGGTAATTAAAACTTATAGTATAGCGCACATTACTATATGAACTTTCAATGGTGCTTTGCAAACTTACAGGTTAAGTCGGCAAATATCCTTCAGGACATGAATGACAACCACGCATAACAAGTATGAGGAAAAAACAATTAACAAGTTTAGTAGGCTAAGTTTAGCTTTGAAACAGTTTAGGTTTGGTAAATGAATATCAATGTCTGGTGGTCTGGCGATAAAGCATTTCAATCTTTTGGTGTTTGAGCAGTTAGGGAAAGAAGGAGAATTTACATTTGTTTTAGCATAGGGAACATAAAAATTACGTATCATGAATATTTCTTGTATTGATTATTACGTTTGGGATTAGGTTATCATTATCAATGGTGATTATTGTTATTGATTTTACATTGCATATGGAAGCTTTTTTTTTGCTTTTTTTTTAGCAGGAGCCAATCTAATTTATGACATCTTTATTTATTGTATCTATTTTATCTTATGATAAATGAATTAATACCTACATCAACTTGTTATCTTTCTTTGCTTTTCATTTTTGAGGAAACTAACTGAGGGCGGTTTCAGATTAAGGAGGACAGACTGACAGGGGTACGTAGGAATTTAGAGGTCACCCCCGAAAAGGGATTCCCGGTTGTGTGCATGCTTTATTTTGATGACAAATTGTGAAATTGTGAACATAAAATTGAAAGCATAGAATGTCCTTCCCGTGACTCGCAAAGTCTGGGAGTGTCGAAAGTATGCATCGGTCCCTAATGGCCAGTGGTGCATGGGAGGCAGCAGCCTCTCCTCCATGGTCTGTGTGATCCAAGACGGAAGCCTGGATATTAAGGAGTCCATGAAGAAAGGAGACATCCTTCCATGAATTAACACCATTTTTCTTCCTATGTCCACGCCTGGGCTCAGGTGGGAAGGAAGGAAGTGAGAAATAAGGGAAGGACGGTAACTGTCTTTGCATTAGTGCTTCCTGCTTCTTTCTCTGTCCCTACTGTGGGACCTGCTTCATTGTGGAGAGGACTGGAATAGAGAAAGTGAGCGAAATTGCACAGGGTGAAGTGCTGTTGGGCGGAAAAATCTTTCATGCCGTCAGCTCTGATAAGCTATTTCTAACTTAGGCTTAACGTACATCATATACTCTACGGGCTGTTAAGTCTGTAAAACTCTTACAGCAGCGAAACTGTGGAGCCCATGGTTACTGCTGTATGGAGTATAAGGAGACTGTAGTGTAAGGGGACTGTAGTCTTCGTACATTGCCGAGATCTGCGATGATCGAGGAGCAACGTGGCAGGTGTGACTGCACTTGTCACCTCGCGCTGTTAAAGTCTAGCGTCAGAGTAAGAGCATAAAGAAAAAAGGGAGCATTAGCCGATCCACGTGAATGGTAGTGGAAAAAACTGTCTCCTCGCTATGTTGATCGGGTGTCCACCATAAACACAAGACCTTGATGGTGTGAGTCAGGTTGGCTATAAATAAATTTTGTTTAAACTTTACCGATTTTAGCCGTTGAGTAAAACCCGTCTCGCCACAGAGACCTGTGTGGTTAAAAAAGTAAAATGGGCTGCTAACTGTGTAAGGTTTTGAGCCACAAGACGCTTTTGGGTTGTAAGACTGCGGAGTAGTAAGCAGTTGGCTATGGCCCTAGAGAAAACTAGCAACGTACGTAGCACGTACATTAAGAGCACCATACGTAGAACGTACGTTAACTTATGAAAACCCATTTGCCTGAGAAGGGTAATCAAAATGGTGTTCTAACATGCACCGTTAGCAATACAGGATGTTACGTTGAACAGTTTCTAGCAACCTTGGGGCTGGTGGCTACAACCTGACTGGTTAACAACTTAGTTAAGGTGTTTTAATAACTCGTTAACATATGTCGTAAACTATACGGGTTGCTAACGTAAAGAAGTTACTATCGTTCCGATAAAGTGTTAACGTACAACATATATAATATGGGCCGTCAGCATAGGACCAGTTGTAGCAACCATGGAACTGCATAGCCGGTGGCTAAAGTTTGTCCGGTTATAGACTCCGTGTCTCGTTTATGTACTGCACATGCTACACAGGCCGTTAACGTAGACGTAGATCATTGACTTTAGTAGGTTATTGTCAAAGAACTTAACGTCCTGCGTATTTACCCTGCTAAGGGTAGCGGGAATATTTACGAGAGTTATACTTACCTCCCATGCTATAAATATGCAATCTGGTCACATGACCTGATTCTAAGGCACTTCTAACTGACCTTAAAAACGTAGTTATTAACCCAGTCCTGACTTCCATATTACCTCTACCAACCCTCACTTAACATTTCACCCAGGCCTAAACGAGAGGGGAGGCGGGCCGGGATGCATGGAAGGTAAGTATAACCCTCGTAAATATCCCTGCTACGCTTAGCGGAGTAAATTTACTTCTAGTTATACCATACCTTCCATGCTACAAATATGCAATCAGA